>BGPR01046590.1:0-12007 GCA_013235015.1 Araneus ventricosus
AAAAATATAGTTACTGTGATTATCTTATTTTAAATCATCATAACTGTCAAGTAGAAATTTTCAAGTACATATGTGTCATACATTCAAAGGGCTCCCAAGAACTTCAGCGCCTGGGGCCCTCGCATCAAGCTTAATTCGTCACTGGTCCTCTCTTACCCCACCAAAAAATCTAAAATCCGTTCTTCATCGCAAATTTTAAATGTTTATCCAATGTAGTCATTCATTTTCAAGATTATATTGTTTCCAGGGACACCAGCCATTATAATTTGTCTTCGAAGAGATACACTCTTTGCTACTATATACACTATTTTCCAAAGCTATTATTTACAATTTTAAACCAATCAATGTACAATATTGCATACACTCTTTGCTGTCTATGGGCCGAAAAATTCCACGCCGAACAAAAATGGCCGTTGAGAAGAATGGCCACTATGTGTAGCCATACTCTTGTGAAATACAGATACTTTAGTTTTACCTAATAATTCCACAGAAAAGTGATCGAAACAGTCGATAGAAAAAAAAACATAAAAATTTTCATCTGTCTTATTGGTCTCTTTAGCAGACCGACCGAAAAAAGTCGGCAAAATGCGACATCTGATTCACTTGTCGCCTTGTCCGTTATCCTTTCTAATGTGGTGCGAACTACTTTCCGAATGGACGACAATTTAAAAGGATGTCGGTCATTATGTTGACCTAACCCCGTTAATCAGTCCTCAAATTCGGACACAAATCGCCTATCTTGACCGTTTATTATATAATAACTTATAGATGGGATTGAAATTCTTATATTCCTTGTTACCCTGCTCTCAACATCCCCCAAAATCGCCAAGATTTTTGCCGACGAAGGTCTTAATTTCTCGCCGACGGGGGGAGGCAAGCTGTCACCGACAGGGGGTGCAGTTTCCTCCCGCTTTCGCCGCCCTTCATTGATTTTCTGATTCTTTACAGTAATTTTATTTTAATCCTTGTATCATTTATTAAAGTTCAATTTGGTATCAATATCAGTTCGTTCCTTTGGGTTCTCACAAGCCTCGTAGACAATTTGTGCAAGCGTACCTGCCGGTAGCCTAGCACTAAGGGGAGTTGGAACCCTAAGTCTGTTAACCCTAACCCTTTTACTTCGATGTACCTTTCCTCAAAATCTGTCATAGGATCAAGTGAAAGAAAATAATCAATCAGCACATCATCGTTAATTTCTTCTTTTTCTCTTAGCTGTATCCACATTCTTTAAAGTTCCTCTAAGGGAATATCGTCTTTGTCCTCCTTACTTGCCTATTTCTCATTGCTGACAAAGAATACAGCTTTGACAGAACTGTTGCGAATAGTACGATCTGTGACATCATAGTTCCATGCTTTGGAAATTTCTGATATGCTTTCCCGTAAGTTGATCTTTGACATGGATCGATTATTCTCAAGCGCAGTGATAACTTTTCGCACTATTCTCTTACGATAGTATATTTTGAAATTTTTTTTATCGCCCCTTGATCCATTGGCTGCAGTTTTGATGTAGTGTTTGGTGGCAAGTAAAAAACTGTAACATGTTTTAGTTTTGGGTTGATTTCCTTCGGATGTGCGGGACAGTTGTCAAAAACGAGAGCAATTTTGCGACACTCTGCAATCATACGTTTGTCCAACTTTTGAACCCATTTTTCACAAATTTCTGACGTCATCCAAGATTTTTTTGTTAAAGTCATAATCAACCTTCAAAGATTTTGCGCCTTGGAAACATCTTGTATTTTTGCTTCTTCCGATAACTAATGGTTTCAATTTCTGATGTCCAGTCATATTTGCACCTAACCTGACAGTTAATATAGCTTTGCTTTGTTTTCCTCCAAAGCATTTTTTCCCTTTTTAAATGTTAATGTTTTTTGAGGCAAACATCCTTAATAATATAATAAATGCGAAAGTGTGTCTGTCTGTCTGTCTGTCTTTCTGTCTGTCTGTCTGTCTGTCTGTTTGTTAAGCTTTCACGACCAAACCACAAAACCGATTTGGATGAAAATTGGCACAGTTGTAGCTTGAAACACAAGAACGGACATAGGCTAGGTTAAATCACGTTAAATTAATTATTTTTGACTACAGATTAAAAATAGTTAACAAAGAAAGCCCATTGACTCCGCGATTCGCGATGAAGATTTTTATTTTTCAATCTATGGTCACGTGATCCTTCAGGAATGCGAAAACATGTGAAATAAATTATTTTTTAAATCAACTATCACGTAATCCTTTTTTCCGCTGTAACTTCGGAACAAATTATCCGATACAAATAATTTTTATACCATCTTAAAGATAAAAATTTTACCTTTGCAATGATATTAATTTTATTTCTGTGACATTTTTCATTCAATTTTTATTAATTTTTTAAATTTTACGTGCAGACGATTTTGAAATAACACAAATTTATACCTACTTCGCTGTTAGGAAACGGTTAGACTTTGAACTAATTTATCTTTGTTTCTGAAAGTTTTGCTTATGTTTATAAATATCTATAAAACAAGGCAGAAATTACATGTATCTGTCTGTCTGCCGGTCGATCGGTCGTTCACAAGAACTCCTCCTAAACGGTGATCGGTAGCGACATGAAATTTACACACAAGGTCCTATTTTCAACTTTCAGAGTTAATTAGTTCTTAAGATATTTAATTAAATAACGAACATTAGCCGCTTTTAAGCCTATTGCTTAGACGTTTTTTGCCAATAACTTCCGAAATCTTTATTAGACAACAATTATTTTTATGCCATTTTAAAGACCAGAAAATGATCTTTTTAATGCTATTAATTACATTGCGATGAAATGTTTTCTCTGATTGTTTGTAAGGTTTAAAAATATTTCTGTAACGTAATTTCTAACAAGTCTTTTTATTCTTATAGAAATAAATTCAAACGAAATTACTCTTTCGCGAGCGGGCTTCTGCCAGTGTTAAAGTTAATATAAGAAAATATTGCTTTCTTTGACCATTAACAACAAAGGAGACTTTACACTTCCGGTTTCCTGTTGTCCTTGCATTTGCAGCTTTTAATGCGGTTACACAGTGATCCAATGACGTTAGTGAATTATTCTCTTGATGTTTTGTTTAAATTTCACAATGAGGTATTACAAAACATCCATCTGTAGATACGGTAATGGGCATTAACAAGGAACATCATATACTGTAGAGCTCTTCAACATCTTAGAATTGTCAGGGCACCTTCCGACAAGCCGAGATTGAATGCCGCTGTGCCAGTACTACTAATACGCAACCTCGATATACCGAGACTGCGCAATGGCACACGGTCGCAAATTACACACCAAGGTACAAACGTCATGAAAGCTACTGTTATGACTGATATAGGGAGAAGAGAAAGTGTTTTAATTCCACGCCTTCCGATTACACCGAAAGATTTATCATCTCAGTTCAAAAGGTAACAAATCCCTTTAAAAATATCATTTGCGAGGCTGAGGGCCAGACACTGAAAGTGGCAGGCGTACATTTGAAAAACCATATTTTTCGCATGGGCAACTATACATGGCGTGTTCACGTGTGTTCAGCCCACACAACCTCTACATCCGTGTAAATAATGTTATATACAAAAGTATATTAGAATAGATAAACAATTTACATAAGTATCAGCATACATGTACAGTACACTCCTGTCAGCCGTCCAATTAAGTATTATCTCCGTCAGAACTTTTCCTTTCCCCTTTCAAAATGCAACAAAACATTTACATTCGTGAATTAAAAAAAAAGATTAATTCAAATTCTTCGCGCACGAAGTCGCGGGTAACAGCTAGTTGAAAAAATAAAGCAGTCTCATCCGCATTAAAGATGTTTTCTGGCTTATAGTCTTTTAAAATTTTACTCAGTGTCTCCATTATCCAATTTTCACTATCATTAACATCAACGTATTTACTTTCACCAGATATTACTTTTGCCATAATTCCGCGTCTTCTCTTAAATTTTTCAAGCCGTCCATTGCTTCCTCGAAATTCGAAGTATCCCAATACCTTCGCAAATTGAAGAGGTTTCTCAATTATGAAAGGCCCCAGAGATCGGAACATTTTTATCTCACATTATGTGTATCCACTTCAAAACTACCTCATTCACATCTTCATAGACACATGTTTTTAAACGTTTCGAATCAGAATTCGATGAATCATAATTTTGTATCTTATCACGATTTTTTATTATGGTTGATAAGCTGTTTGGAGGAATACCAAATTTTAAAGCAATATCTTTTTTCTTCACGCCTTTATTCACCACATGAAGAATTAAATTTTTTTCTGTGATGCTCAAGCACATCCGCTTTGACATTTTCCAGCTACAAGAACCGAAATTACCAGCAAGACTCTGATCAACAATCTAGAAAACGGGAGACTAGTTCAAGGACAAGGGACAGCTCCATTGAGGCTGAAAGGGGAATATTGAAAAATTTTCTAGTGAAGTGGACAGCGTGTGTGTGGGAGGGATAAAGGTTGCACTTCCTGGATGAAATGCAAAGAATGTCAATGATTTTACTGCTCTCGGCGAGTTAGGCGACTGGTAAAAACAGTTCAAGGTCATTGATCATCATAAAATGTGTTAAAAGAAAGAATAAGTTTGAAATTTTCAGAAATAGGGAGAAAAGAACTATTGAATCACAAGAAAAAGTTCGTTAAATAGAGAATGCACTTCCCTGTTTGGAGGTTCTTTTACGAAGAAATTTGGAAAATGTTCTTGGTTCCAAAGAAAAGTTCGCAAAATAGAGAAATTCGCAAAATAGAGGTTCGTTAAATAGAGGTCCGACTGTATTTTAATTATTAGAGAATTTTTTGTTGTTTAATTCTATAGTGATTTTTTGGTTAATTATAGAACAATTTTGTTGATGCAATCACTGGATGCTGTTGCGTTTGCGCGAAAAAAGGTGTATTGTTATCGCTATTGTTTACTTCTTCTGTATATATTTTTTCTTTTTTTGTTTTCTATTATCATTTAAATTACATTCAGATAAAAAAGTGTCTTAGTTTTCGATTCGATCGCCCTAATAAATCCTGACATCCACTTTCTAAGCCAGAAAGAAAATGCATTTGGCGGAGACAAATCGTCTGACTTTAAGTGTTTGTCTGAAAATTGATCTTTAAACAAGCGAAAATCATAAAGTTTCAGCTCCAGACGTATTTGTCTTCCAAAGTAAACCATTTTAAGCAGCAAAAGAAAACCACCATTTATGTCGAAGAAATATATCTTAGATCTTTGGTACTTGCTTTAAGATTTGAAGAAAATATTTCATTAAAAGCCACCGAGAAGATATTTTGTATAACAAAATGTATGCTATTATATTCACTTTATTTAAAGTACAAAATTTTAAAAACTCTGGTCAACATTGTAGAAATACGCTTTAATTTCTTTAACTCCTTATGAATCGCATTTTCTTTGCTGTCTAATAAAATGACCCCTCCTGTTTTGGAAAGGGGCTGTCGTTTTCATTCATCTAAGGAGGCATAGAATACTTGACATGCTTATGGATTCTACATAATTTTTGTGACAAATTATAAAGATAATTAACGATTAAATTTTAGTTTATAAGCCTAAAAATGCGATAATTTGATGCACTTCAATATGGCGGGCACAACGGTTAAGGGGTTAAAGTACATTTCTCAAACGTTGACAAGAGAATCGATGATAAATTTCTTATATCGATGTGTGTGATGACGAATATCGATTAAGTTGCTGAAATCAATAATTCTCAATCTGTGGGAAGTGAAATAGTAAATGGAGGTATGTTAAAATCTACGAAAAAAAGAATAAAAAGAAAATCGAAATTAAACAAGTAATTATTGAAGCGAAAGCAAGGAAAGATGCAATATGTTAATAAAAATCTCAAATTTAATTGACCTCTTGATAGCTTAGTTTTTTTACTGCCCGTTTAGATGGTGCTTCAATTTCACTAACAATACTTAAGAAGTTTATAGAGCCCACTTAATTTTTGGATCGAATAATAAAGCCTATAATTATAACTTGTTGCTGTAGTTATCGAGTTATGGGACGTGAAGTACTGAATAGGGGATGAAAAGATATGAAAAAAAAAATCGAAATTAAACAAGTAATTATTGAAGTGAAAGTAGAAAAAGGATACAATATGTTAATAAAAAAACTCAAATTTAATTGACCTCTTGATAGCTTAGTTTTTTACTGCCCATTTAGATGGTGCTTCAATTCCACTAAGAATACTTAAGAGGTTTGTAGAGTCCACTTAATTTTTGGATCGAATAATAATGCCTATAATTCTAATTTGTTGCTTAAATCAGTAGTTATTAAGTTATGGGACGTGAAGTACTAAATAGGGGATGAAAAGAGTTTTTTAAAAAAATCGAAATTAATCCTTAAATGCCGTTAAGCAACATACCCAATTTTGTTTTTTAAACTATTGAGAATAAGATTGAAGCTTTAATGCCTGTTGTTGCCAATAGGATACATATTTTTTTGTACGTTTGAGACTATCATATTTTATTCTACAATGTTGAAGCAAATACCTTATCCTTATTGTTAGTTATTAAAATTCATGTGTGTTTGACATTACAGAATTTTATCGAGGAATGTTTTTTTGAAATAAAGCCTAGTGTTGTCAGTTGGTAACAAACTTTTTTTCAGACATAAACCATACTTAAAACAAAATAGGATTTTTTGAAGTACAGTCGGACCTCTATTTAACGAAGTCGCTAAATCCCGAAAAAAAGTTCGTTATATGGAAAATTCGTTAAATAGAGATTCACCTTTTAAAATACTTTAAACTACACAAAACAGATTTTAAATTCATAAACACTAAATATTATTAGAAAAGTAATTAATCACACTTTTATTTTGTAAATTAATATCTATTTGTTTTATATATTTTACCCATAAAAAAAATCTGCAAGGGAAACAAAATATTGTCCGGGAATACACTGTATTTTCAATTAAAAAATAATTTTATATTAAAATTAAGGAATTTTAGCATTTCATCATACGAAGGTTTATTGATTTCTCTATCATGATCATTTCCATCTTCATCACAATTCATTACTGTATTGTTTTTATTTTTCACACTGTCCACTTCAAAACTGCCTCATCACATCTTCATAGACACATGCTTTTAAACGTTTTGAACAAGAATTCGATGAATTATAATTTTGTATCTTATCACGATTTTTTTATTATGGTTGATAAGCTGTTTGGAGGAATACCAAATTTTAAAGCAGTCTCCTTTTTTTTCACGCCTTTATCCACCTCATGAAGAATTAAATTTTTTCACTGATGCTCAAGCACTTTCGCTTTGACATTTTCCAGCTTCAAGGTCATTGATCACCATAAAATGTGTTAAAAGAAAGAATAAGTTTGAAATGTTTAGAAATATTTTGAGAAATAAGGAGAAAAAAATATTGGATCACAAGAAAAAGTTCGTTAAATACAGAATGCACTTCGCTATTTATAGGTTATTTTACGAAGAAATTCGCAAAATGTTTTTGGTTCCTAGAAAAAGTTCGCAAAACAGAGAAATTCGCAAAATAGAGGTTCGTTAAATAGAGGTCCGACTGTATTTTTACTATTTATTATTCTAGAAATGAAAGTAAAAAAAATTAAATAAATCTTTAGTAAAACGGCCATTTAAGGGTTAAGCAGGTAATTATTTCAAGGGAAATAAGATAATAAAAATTATGTTAATAAAAAATTAAATTTTATTCTTAATCTAACTAAGTAAATATGCATCATTGACACAAAAGTCTTTTGTTATTAGTTAATTGACCCCTTGAGTGCTCAGTTTTTTTTACTAACCATCTAGATGATGATTACATATGTTTAGGGAATGACTTATCATTTCAATTCCACTAAAAATACCCGAGACGCTTGCAGACAACTCTTAATTTTTGGATAGAATAGTAATGGCTATGATTGCCTTATCAACACTTTCACTATGGCTGCGGCCCGATCCGCCCAGGTAGGTTATATACCAGCCGGGTGAGGATTGGTTAAAACGGGGGTTCGGGTAGTAGCAGAGAAAGGTAATTTGACTATAGTAATAGACATTTATAAGCACACATTTTACTTAACAAATAAGTACGTTTTTTAAAAAAAATAATGCATGATTCTATTTGTGTGAGTCAGCAAACACTTCTTTACATGTAGTTAGAAACTGATTTGGTAAAGTTAGAAGTATTATTAACAGAAATATAGTACTAAAAATTCTTTCTGAAGTATTATGCTTATGTTCTGATTATAATATGCTAATAGTGATATATTGACCACCAAAATTGTCTTTTTCATTTTCCTTTTGCATATATACTTATATATATATATATATATATATATATATATATATATATATATATATATATATATCTCTATATATATATATATATATATATATATATATATATATATATAAAGAAAGCAAAAACAATAGAAAAACAATAAAATATAATAAAATAACAAAACATTAATATCCAAATTCGAAAAGATATGAAAACAGATTGAAAGTATCCGGTAAAGATAAATGTGAGAATGCTAACAGATGGGAAAAAATATATATAAATATATCACATACCAATGAATGCGCTAAAGCTGCAATTCCAAAAGCGCTGTGGCAGATAAGTATGAGATCAACCAAATGGAAAGAGTATAGAACATAAAATGAAGAAAAATGAAAAAACGCAGATTAAAAGCACAATCCGTATTTCAGGGGATCAAAATTACGAGGTTCGTCCCAATTAATTCTCGTGTTGCTTCAAAGAAACAGACGTTAAAACCCCTTCAGCCAGAATTTAGAAATATTGAAGTGAAACTGTTTTTCCTTTGGTGTACCGAACTAGCACAAAGGGTAGCTTAAAATACAATTTTAAGCTCGTGGGTGAAAAATTAAAGTCACCCTGTGTCGGTATCCGGACCCAAAACCACAAACTCTTCTGCTGAAAAAAAAGATGAATCATCACACAAATTTCATTGCAAAATGTTTTCCAAATCATAATAAATCTTCACAAACATTTATATGAATATAAAAAAGATTAAAAAACAAAACAAAAAAATTACTCAAAAGTCAGAATTCAAAACAGAACTCATTTGACGAAGAACAAAAATTTTCTGTGAATGTTCTGGAAAAATAATAATTAAATTATTCCATCAATCCCCGAAACGAGAGATTTTTGAAAACATAATAGTAAAGTCGAGAAACAAGTAAAATTAGCAGCGCATAATTTCATCGAGGTATTGAATTAATTGAAGCCAGTTTAAAGTGATGTCCATTTGCATCTGGGATTCACCATACCAAGTTTTCTTGGTTTAAAGCCAGACACGTCGGAGGGGATTGAAGGATCTTGGGAAAGATCAATGTATGATATAAATTCTGAAAGCTGCCTACGAAAATATGAAAAAAATTTAAGACGTCGAATGCACAGAAAATTCTATTTTCTGTGTAATATTTATTAATTCAAAGATTATATTAATAGAAAAAACTTTTAGCTTTCGGTTTGAACTGGGGCGGATAAAGAGGTTCATCCATTTTTCTCATCAAACAACAGTTTAAAGCAGTGTAAACAATGAATTTTCTTTTCATTGGCGGAATGTCGTCAGCTTATTCGTTTACAACCAAATTCACTCTCTTGCCGCTTTCACTGGCGTAGATCCGGACATTTGAAAATCCGGACACTAGTCTGGACGTGAGCTTGAAATCCGGACTGTCCGGGCGAAATCCGGACGTATAGTAATCCCTAGGTACACGGACACACCAGTTGAAGAAGTAACTAATTACATGAAGGCAATGTATATACCCGTTTTGAAGCAACAAAGAGAACCTTCACGGTCGGAGATAACGAGGACGACACCTGTTAGCACCTCCCTAACTTCCTTTCTAACAGCAGGAGGATGTTCGATCCCCTACGTATGATTTAACGTGAAACAGGTACATAGTGTGTTTTCAGTGGAATGAGAATTCCAACCTGGGACCCTCCGGCCCCGATGTCGAGATCTTACAGTTGGCCAACGCGACTCCCATACAAGGAAGAACTTTTGGTGGAATCGGGTTTTAAAACCAGGAAGCTTTGATTCTGAAGCAAAGACCTCCTGCCATCACTTGCGAGAAGAACATGATCCAAACGGTTTGGAAACTATTTGCAGCGTGTTAAGAGGAAAATTTTTCCGAGACAAACAGACTTCGATCCATAGAAAGAGGACGGTGGACGAAAATCTGTGTCAATCATCCTCGTCAATCAGTGATGATAGTGGAGGGGTCTTTGAAAGCTCTAGAGGTGGCGTTAGAAATTTTTGACTTGGAGCCTTTTGCCTTAGCCGTTTCGGGTCCCAATGCGAAAGGTTTGTGTTCTTTCACAGGGTGTTGGGATAGAATTATTTTTCATGGCGAATACATCTCAATACATGGGATTGGCGGTGAACAGAGTACACTTTGAACCCATTAGTCATCAACTCAGCAGTGATAGAGGAAAGATTCTTGTGGGGGAGAATATCTTTCGAAGCACGTTGACTCAGCAGTAGAGCACGAATGACAAAAAAATTGTTCGCTTGAAGAATAGCACCGAAGTCTAATTTGAACAGCGAATCGCTGATCTAAGGAATTTGGCTCGCCGCCAGCTGTACCCTGACCGTTTGCGAGAAAAATCTCAGAATCGTACCCTAAGAACAGCTGTTTGTGAATTGGTCTGTTCGTCTGCTGCTTTCACCGAAATTAGCCATTACCTTGTAGCCTTCATTATGGACGACCATTATACAGACTTATGGAGAAAAGGTGCAATAACTTATAATCATTAATAAAATCAATAGAAAATATATCTTCAGTGAGTGATATTTCTAGAGTTAAGTAAATGCCTCAATAAATATTCAAAAGCGATTCATCAATGATTTTTAATCAAAAGTATCAAAAATATGATTGTATTCCATGATGACTCAAAAGAATCTCATTGTTTCAGCTGCAGTAAGGTATCCCATAGATAAAACTTTTACCTAGACTACATCATGAATTTTATTTTCAATTAATAACCCCATTTAATTTTTAATAGTATGACCAAAATGGATACTAAATATTGTGTCTTTTAATAGAACCAAGTTTTAGTTCAAATCATACGGATGCTTTGGAACAGAGTTTTAAAGTTTTCTTAAGCATCTGTTATTAGAAATTACTGGCATTTTATTCTAGGAACTTAAAAAAAAAATTTTTGTAGTGATGATCTACTTGGAGGTGCTGTTGAAATAGAATTATATTGTAATAATTTAATTCTCGATATTTCATAGATACTAAAATTGGCGGGTTCCAGATTTAAAGAGAACCGCTCCATGAAATTCATTTCTGAGAAAACAAGATCTCATAGTTGATAGCTGCATTTTAAAAAAATTAACAGTGCAATTGTAACGTTCTTAATCCTTGGCGTACAAATTGACTATGGATTTGAATCATTATTACACGCAAAAATATGACATTTTTATGCACCATGGCAAGTGATAGTGCAGAATATAGGCGAAAATGGACGAATCATTATTACACACAAAATATGACATTTTTTATACACTATGACACGTGATAGTGCAGAATGGGTAAAAATATGGACTTGAATCATTATTACACACAAATATGACATTTTTTGTACACTATGACATGATTGTGCAGAATGGGCAAATTATGGACTTGGATCATTATTTCCACACAAATATAGCATTTTTTATGCACCATGGCACGTGATAGTGCAGAATGGGCAAAAATATGGACTTGAATCATTATTACACAAATATGACATTTTTGTGCACTATATGACGTGATATTAGTGCAGAATGGGCAAGTATGGACTTGGATCATTATTTCGCACACAAAATATGACATTTTATGCACCATGCCCACTGATAGTGCAAGAATGGTCAAAATATGGACTTGAATCGATACACGCACAAAATATGACATTTTTTGGCACACCATGGCACGTGATAGTGCAGAATGGGCAAAATATGGACTTGATTCACTTTAACTGTGAAGACCCTCCATTTATTAAGCTACAGCAAGTTATTCATATATCCAC
>BGPR01046592.1:0-12006 GCA_013235015.1 Araneus ventricosus
CACAAAGCAGGAAAAACGAAAGCTTAAAAGGAAATATTTAAGAATTTTTATTATGAATAGGGCAAAAAAGGGGAAAATGCTGAAAACTGTATTTCGAATTGTTTCCTAAATAAAATGGTTACTTAATGTTTCCAATAAATTGGATTTTAATAACTGTCGCTTTGTTCTGTTTTATTTAGTAGAATACTTGTAGCCAACATATAACGTGAAATCGTGACGCAGTATTATTTATGTCAGTAAACGTGAATATTTGTTCTTTTTTTAACATTTAGTTTATTTCGTCTGAATTATGTTGATGCAGGCCATTTAGAATGCTTAGATTTATTCCAACGCTTATGTTGTAGACGAGCCAATGTCTCTTACAGAACAATAAACAGTTACACAAATGTTTCCATAGAATTTTTAAAAAGCTAAGATATTGCTAAATAAGCTCCCGTCTTTGCAATGTGTATAACCCGTCTATTTTATCAGCAGAAAAACTGCTAAGGAGACATCCTTCTCTAAGCATAAAAGATGTAATTAAAGAAGGCAATAAAAAAATACTGTTAATGATAATTAAAAAAACCACGTAAGCAAAAGACGTGAAAGAAAAGATATAGAGACTAGTCTAAAAATGAAATTCAAAGCTCTAGTCCGTGTAAACAAAACAGTAGCATGATATTGTTTTAGGTTTGATTCGTGTCTTGTCTTCGACTGGCTTGACTGCATCAGCTGTTGCATTCCATACTTAATGATTTTTTACATCACGCAATTTACAGAAAAGAATGCCAGCATTAAAAATTATCACGTTAATAAAATCGAAACTGAAAATTCTGCTTTGGAATTACTGTCCAATGAAAGCAATTTTTTTTTATCATAACTTTAATACCGGAAAAAGAACGTGAGTGAAAGATTTAATGAAATAATACGATATACTGTTTGAAATCTTTGGTCCTAGAGTTAACAAATTTGACATGTAGTTACTTGGTAGCAAATGCTCACTAAGAAAGGTACATTCCATTACATCATTGTTACAAATTGTGTTTAAAATTAATTCTGAAAAATGTATTAAATTAATGAAAAATTTGTACGGAAATGAAATTGGTACAATTGAAAAGCTAATTTTTTGAATTTTAAGATTATATAAAAATAGTTTTTGTGCGATATTATGTTTTGAAGTTATTAAGGAAAAACGTTAAAATTTCGATTAATTTTTAATTAATTAAAAATCTAATTAAAATGTTGAAAAACCTTTCTTAGTGAGCATCTGCTACCCAAATAACTACATATCAAATTTGGTTACTCTAGGTCCAACGGTCTACACTGTAGAGCGTTGTATTCTGTGGGTTAAAATTTTTATATCACTTAATTTACAGAAAGAATGCCAGCTTAAAAGCCTCATCATGTTGAAAAGGATGCTACAAAGTTGTATTTAACCATGACTCGAACCCAGATCCATAGCCAAGTTGCCTAAAATTTTCAGTCAGAATTTTTAAAAATGAAAACATTTTCGAATGGCTTTTTTTTTATTTCTATAAATAGTGTAGTTTTATGTTTCTCACCCAACCACCTCCATTATACTGTCTGCTTTCAGATACGGAAACCCACCGAGCTATTACGCATGCGCCAGTCGGCTTTGATTTTACCAAAATAAGAGTGAGATGAAAGATGGGATGTTTATTTTTTCTCTGTGACACATAGAAACATCATACAAGATTCGAATTAAAACAAAATAGTACGATTCAAAAAGAAAATGAATAGCAACATTGGAAAAGAATTGCTAAAAGAAAAACGCCCCTAACAAAGAACTCCGAGAAAGCGCTCTTCTTACTCTCTACATATCACCCCTCTGTAAAGTAAAATCGTCCAAAGTGAAAGGCGCGGGTTTTTGAAACGAACAGCATGTTCCATTTTTGTCGACTCTCTCTCTCTCTCTTTTTCATCATAGCTACCACTAATTATTATTTCTGTTTCCAGATTGTAATTTTTTTTTTCCGGTAAGTCCATGGACATCGGTTCTAAGTTAATGACTGAAAGCGCTTAAGAAAAAGACATTCTACGTCGAGATAAAACCAAAGAGGCAGAAGTCAATCTTCCTATTTTGATTTACATTTCCTCCCTTTATACACATGGTTATCAATGGTTTTCTAATGGATAAGATTGCCTTGAAAGTAAACCTTTATATGCAATAGATAAAATAGTTTATCTACTTGATCTACTGATTATCATTAATTTTATCACCTTGACATCTGATTCTCGAACTTCCGGAGTAATTAACACCAGTAAAAGTAGGTTAGATTAGCTGTGGCATCGGAAATACAATAGGCCATTTCGCAGATGTTCATAATATAAAAAAAATAAGTTACAATTTTGAAAAACTTTTAAAAGTATATACATATGCTTCATTTTACTTTCGCTCAACAGCAAAATATTGTTCCTTTTTCTAACAATTAAAACCATCATAATTTTTACTAAGTAGTTTCCTACAGATACTAAATCAGTCAGAAATCTTTATGATCGAATGAATTCCTACGTTTATAAAAGAATATTTCTTGTCAATAGAGCTGATTCATGGTTTGATTTGGTTTAGTTCCGTTATATTTACGTCCCGTTTTGAAGCAATACGAGGGCTATTTTGGGACGGACCTCGTAATTTTGAACCACTGTCAGATGACAAGGACGACACCTGAGCTGGCACCCCTCTCCAAACTTCCACGCCACACCAACGGCAGGACGTTTGGCCACTACGCATGATTTAGCGTGCAACAGGCCCCATTCACGGCGGATCTTCAGTGGAATCGGGTTTCGAACCTGGGGCCTTTCGGCCCCAAAGCCGAAACCTTACCACTAGGCCATCGCAATTACAAACCTTACCACTGGTGTGATTCACGATCACACCAGTTTAATTTTAGAATCCACTGCGCATTTTGCAGGAGGAAAAAGGAGGCTTGGTCACAGTATAGCGAAAGTTATAAAAGTTATATGATTTACGCATGTAATTTTGGAATGTGATTGCAACCTCATGTAAATTGTTTCTATTAAAGAGGGTAATTTAAGCTGTGAATGTCCCAGATACGTTCAAAGGGTTCTTTTATATCATTTTTATAAAAATCTAATATCAAGAAATGTATAAAATGAAATAATCCCATCCTCATTCAATAAACAGAATAAATTCATAATAAAGGTCCTACGCGGAATTTTGTGAGGATATCATTGGCGGAAAATTTCTGCAATAATTTGAAAGATATGTTAAGATGCAGGCTCAAGGATTATTGAAGTCGTATAACACACAACAGAAATGAAAGAGAAGTTTCTGTATAGAGCATCAACAAATATATTACTTCCTAAATAAAAAGTAATAAGAATTGTTCATAAACGAAAATGTAACACTAGAACAAATATAAGAATACAATTAATACTTTTTCGTGAAAAAAAGTCTTTAAACTTTTGGCATAATGAAATAAAAATAGCAGCGAAGAAGAGATTCTTCCTTCCTGCGCTGTGTATAAATATAACAAAATAACGGATAAAAATCAAAGTATCGTGAAAAAAATCGTGATAAGAATGCTACATGGAAACTTAAGAATAAAACATCTAAATGAATACTTTCGTTATACATTCTTCTTTCCGATTCAGATCAGGATCCGCAAGATGAAAACAAAAGAAAAATGTACGAACAATTATTCTTAATGATGTTCGCAAAACCCAATCAAGTTTAGCTATTCATACGATTGAAAAGCATGAGAATTGCAAGGCGAGTTCTGAATGTAGATTGAATTCTCGTAGTATATAGGTCAATTCCTAACCTGGGCCGTGCCATATTTGTTTTATTCTTGTAACTGTAGTTCTCTAAAGCGCTAAAAGAAACAATGCCACAGATAAGAATATTCTATTTCGCTTTTCCTGTTGGGTAGAATTACTCGGTTAAAGCTTCCTTATTTGTGGATTACATGAGGAAACCTTACTTTTTTAAGCTCTGGCTTTTATTGGTGAAAAAATAAGATATTGAACAGATTTTCTAACATTTGGTTTCCGCGTCTTTATCTTTCACGTCTGCTAAAACCGTTTTTGAAACGGATGACCTATTCGCGCAGAAAAATGTGATAGAGATGTGCGATATAAAATTTAAAATAAAGCACAGTCCAGTGGCGTAGGAAGGATAAGTAGCACCCAAATCATAGTCCGTTTTCTCCGCGAAGCCTATTTGTCCACTAAAACGCAATACAAGCAAAAATAATTTGTGACTTCGTGGCACTCCTCACAATTAATACCCGGGGCATCGATAATTCTCTTCCTCCCCCTTCTTTATACCACTGACATAATTTCATGTCAGATACTCGCAAAACTAAGATTGTAAATAATTATTCACCACGTCTTGTCCATAGCGAATAAAAAATAATACTACTCGACTAGTTTAAACTCATATTCTACTACGATCAAAAAGTTCTGGAACTTATTTTATTACGGAAGAATAATGTTATATAGAAACTGCTTATTTGGAGTTTCGTTCGAAGTAACTACCCTGTGCAACTATGCATTTTTGCCATAGCAGACGCAAAGATGGAAATGCAGATTACAAGCCTGCTTTTGCCCCCTCCTCCAGTTCTTTTATCGTTGCACTTCTTCGGAACTTGAGAATCGTTGCCCCTTAAGCAAATTTTGCACCTAGTTGTGGAAGTACAGAAATGCTACGTTTGGATAGGTAATTTGACATTAGGAGGGCCTGTGAACCGGTGCATTATTTGTGTTGAAGCACACACGACTTGACCTAGCCCGTGAAGGAAAGTTTCGAATGCCGGTAATTACGAGTTTTTTGTTAAGCACGAACCATTTGTTTAACTAAAACTTTATATTAAACAAAAGATTAGACAGAGGTTTTATTTATTTGATTTTACGATTAAAATATGTTACTAATTTGTTCAGAAAATTAGAATATGAGTGTAAACGAATGCGAATCACGAGTTTTATAATTCTAACATTAGATACTTTCATCCAAATTCACAAAGAAATATAGTTCGGAAAATTGTAATTTTTAATAATAAATGAAAAAGTAAAACCACATTTATGCGTTAAATGTTTCAATAGGGAAATTATAAGTGCATTTCCTATATTATACAAATTATATTTTATGTGCATTTTTACATTATATATTTATATTTTACGTGTATTATTTATAATGTACTAGTCTGACGTTACGCGGGATGAAAATATTTTCATATCTAACATTGGACCAGATTTGCTTTAAACCTGTATTCTATAAGAACATCTGGTGCTCAATCTCAATGCTTTTACCTTTTTAATAATAAAAAACTTAATATATAATTAATTGTCACGAAGTGTTCACTAAAATCCTTTCGAATGCTTCAGTAATCATGAGCAAAATTTGGAGTATACTTATAACATACCAAGGGTTATATTTATCATATATCAAATCAGCTGTTGACATCTACGTTATCGTCAACAGCTGTTATATGTGAGAAAATTACTGTTATGCCCGGCGTTGCTCGGTATTAAAATACTTTCATGTCTAATATTTCTGATGTAAGTTCTATTTTTGTAGAGAAAATTATAATACCCAAAACTCTTTTATCGTCTGGAACGTTTTTAAAAAAAATTAAAATGAGAATATCAATTGAACCAGACGATTTTTATTATAAAAACCGCCAATAGCTAATTTCCTCCATAAGTTATTAATATTTGTTGTAATAAGTACTTCAAATTTTGCTCATAAATCTTGCAGTATAAGAAAGGTTTTAACAAATGTTTTGGGAAAATTAATTAGGTAGTAAATTTTTCATTAACAAAAAGCATTAAAATAAACCAAATCAATAGTTCTTCCAGAATTCTGTTAATGTGTTCTAGCAACAGTTCTTTGTACGTGTTCTTTTTCTTAAAGAATAAAACAAAATTTTGTTCCAAATTGTGAATTTTACACACAATTTAATTTTTGAAAAATTATTAAAATGAGGGCAAGGAACTGAACGGAGATGAAACTTGTGTCACTATAAAGCTAATTTTTTTAAAACTTAATATGGTGTAAAAATAGTTTTTGTGAGATAATATTTTTGAAAAATATCGTGAAAAACGATAAAATTTTGATTTATTTTTAATTAACTAAAATTTTAATTAACTTTTGGTCTTTAAAAAGTTGATAGTAATTTTTCTCTTCTTATATAAAATATTTATAAAAATAAACAGGAATGTCAGAAAATAAAGGCAGATAAGTTCAAAGTCTCGATTAAGTAAGTAAAATTAAAAGTACTCAATTATTTACTAAATTTTGAAAAACTAATAAAAATTGAAGGAAAATTTTACAGATATAAAAATTAGTATCATTGAAAAGGTAAAATTGTGAACTTTAAGATGGTATAAAAATAGATGTTGTGGAACAATTTTCTTCAAAGTTACTGCGGAAAAACGGTTTCGGTTAATTTCTAATCAACTGTTTAATTAACTTTTGCACTTGGAAAAGTTCATAGGTATCTTCCTCTTGTCTTAAATAATAAGTGCGCAAAGTTTGGTTGAAATCGGTGCAGTGGTTTAGGAGTGGCTGTGGAACATACCCATAATGACTTTTATTTATATAAAGATTAGCATTCGACGGAATGCCAATGCGCACGTAAGTAAACGCATTTTTTAAAAAATATATATATAATATCTTTAATGTAAAAAAGTACTTTCATATAAAGTCATAATTCACAAAATCCTCAGCGTCTATAACATTACTTTTAATTAAAATGAAAATATAAGTTGCACCAAACAATTTTAAAATTGAGTAGTTCTCGAAAAATTGCAGACTGAGGAGCCAAACGATTTTTAAAAATTATCGAAAGCTATT
Source organism: Araneus ventricosus (assembly GCA_013235015.1). Taxonomy (NCBI): domain Eukaryota; kingdom Metazoa; phylum Arthropoda; class Arachnida; order Araneae; family Araneidae; genus Araneus; species Araneus ventricosus. The sequence continues at coordinate 6,818 of BGPR01046592.1, forward strand.
TTTTAAAATAACTTATCAATAATTTTTAAAGAATGATACAAAATGTAACTAAACATTGTGAGTAGGAGTTTTGTGGCAAATAAATAAAATGATTACAAGTATCTATAATATTTTCATTTAGTAAAAATGACAAATTAAATAATTTCTATATCTGAAAATGTTTTCAAAATTGTTAATTATTGTTATTATTAATTATTATTATTACTATTAATTTATTGTCACGTAATTTTCACTAAAACATTCCTTATGCTTCATAGTATTTGCAAGCGAAATTTGAAAAAAAATCTATTGAATAATTTGGATTTCTGTAATGCATAAACTATTTTAGAATTTTCTTTTTTATATTTATAGATAAACTAGCTGATATATCCGGCGTTGCTCGGGATAAAAATATTTTAAAATCCAGGTACTTTCCATATTTTAATACCAGGTCCACTTTCAACTTAATAAAAGGGTTTTTCGCAGCAGCGTCTTTGGTTGCTTTTCATTAGTCCACTGCCGTGCTCTCTGACCCTCTCGACCAGCATTTTAACACACCTGCCCTTTTTTTCTCCTTTGTTTGAACCACATGGAAAGATTCTAGTAGTTCTTTGTACCGTATTTTCCCCTCCCCATCATTGCAACATAAGCTCTTTCATACCTTGAATTTTATTGCCATTATCCGGACTACAATTCTCTTTAGTGTTTGTCACTGACCGGAAATTCTAGTGTTCTTTCTTTTTCTCCTTACGCCTTCTCCCTCCGGTAGGAAGCGGGCTCAATAATCTTGTAGTCCAGTCAACGAAGGAAAAATGGAAAAAGAAAATGGTGTAGTTTTGAAATTTGGCACAGTTGTTGGGGGTAATGTCCAAAACGTCATACTAAAAGTCCCCGCCGGTGGCGGGTGCGCGGGGGTACAGGGGGTTTAAAGGGACATTTTAAGTTTTTCTTAAATATCTCGAAAACTGTGGGTTCTATCAAAAAACACTCAATTACAAAATTAAACTACATGAAATTTCCTACAAAAAAGTCTGACTTTGTTTTTGTAGCATCAATAGTTTAGAAGATACAGGGGGATTTAAAAGTTAATATTTCTACAATTCCTTATCGTAATTGTAAAATCAATTAAAAGTGCTGCAGCAACAACCCTCTGAAAGACTTCCTGTCTATGCAATAATTATACGAGGGTAGTATTGTATGTGTGGAGAGTAGTGGCGGTATCAGGAAGTGTGTGGGGGGGGGCGACAAACCTATTTGATGAACAGTCGTGTTCCCTTCCTCCCCTCACGTCCATTCCCTTACACTAGATCCCTTTATTCAGTCTTTTGGTTCTGTTAAAGCTCCAGATGAGTGTATTTAGACAGTATAATCTAAATCTACATATCTATGTTGAGTTCAACCAGTCTGCCACAGTTCGACAGAAACATTTTCTTGCCATTGAAGAAAAAAGACCAAGCACGTTCAATTACTAACACAGAAAATGGCCGCTAAAGAGACTGAAACGAAAGTCGCTACAGCGGATGCTGATACTTATATTGTGAGATCTGGGTTAGAGAAAGCAACTTCTCGTCCCAAGGGAAAGACGTAGACCTAGTCGTGTAACTGATTGCTTTGGCACTACCAGAAAGTAACATTTATTTTATGAAGCCAGGCAAGGGGAAAGTAGAAGCTATATTATTTTTTACAAAAAAGCTGCAGAAAGAACTTTATTTTGCCCAAACCATCCTCCTTCTCCATGCATTCCGTGGCTGCGGCATTACATCAGATATTTATAGAAAAAGCAAAGCACTCTAGTTGCATTGTTCACAAATCAACTAAACCAGTTAAAAATATTGCTGACATCTTTTATAACCCCTCATCAACACCAGATATCTCACAAGTCGGTGAGAAGATGTTCTTAGTACAAAGACGTTGCTGATGAACATAATTTGAATAATCTTAGATATGCAGCATTTCTCAAATCATCAACCAAGATCAGAGCTGATCTTTCCTCAATTCCAAAGGAGAGGCGGAGAAACACGCGTTTAGCAGCAATGTGTTTCTGTTTTGGCACCTTTAATAGTACGTGTACCAAAGGTGCACCTCTAGAAGAAGAGGATGCGTTCGAACTTGATCATATACTAGAAAAACATGGTGAAAGTTAATTACGAGCAAGTGTAAAAATGGGTTATGCATATTTTTATGTATGTATGCATATATATAATATGTTATAGATATATTGTAATAGATAGCCGCTATTTTGAAATATAAACTTTCTTTCATAAAAATAAAACTAACATCTTCAACCACTTGTTGTAATTATGTACTTTTTCAAACTGCTATAATATTCTAAGCTATTCATCCTAAGAACAACGTGTAGGACTATTTTTTATAGGAAATGTAATTTAGTTTAATTTTATACCTAATTTTTTTTCGCTATTAATCCATAGTTTTCGAGATATTTAAGAAAAACTGAGAAATCCCCTCTTTCAACTCCCCTGTACCCATGCGCACCCTCCATCAGCGGGGACTTTTAGTATGTCGTTAAGGGCACTCTCCCCAACAGCTGTGCCGAATTCCTAATTTCAAAACTACATCTTTTTTTTTAAATTTACAATTCGTTGACTGGACTACCGAGTAGAAGGAAACTTGTGAAGGGGATCGGATGTGAGGGGAGAAAGGGAGCATAATTGTTCATAAAATGGGTTTGTTACCCCCCCCCGCTCCGACACATGTAATACTACCCTTGTATAATTATTATATAGGTATAAGGTTATTATGAGGGTTGATGATTCAGCACTTTTAATCGATTTTACCATTACAATAAGGAATTTTAGAAATATTAACTTTTAAATCCCCCTGTATCTTCTAAACTATTGATGCTACAGAAACAAAGTAGGACTTTTTTTGTATGAAATTGCATGTAGTTTAATTTTGTAATTGAGTGTTTTTTGATAGAACCCATAGTTTTCGAGATGTTTAAGAAAAACTGAAAACGCCCCCTGTACCCCCGCGCACCCCCCACCGGCGGGAACTTTTAGTATGTCGTTTAGGACACTACCCCCAACAACTGTGCCAAATTTCAAAACTGCACCATTTTTTTTTTTTCCTATTCGTCGATTTTTGGCCTTCGTTAACTGGATTATTGAAGGATTTTACACACTCATTATGATCATTTAAAAGTTTGCAAAATTAATTGAAACACAATTTAAAAAATAACGGAATCGCATTATACTATGCTTATTTTATAGCAGATGAAATCCCCGTGAATGAGACGCAACACTACTACTTAACGTAATTATTTGCTTCAGTTAAAACGCGAATGACATTGGTACAAGGACGCTAAATTGAGTAGTGATTATTTTGAATTAAAGAAATTACACTCGAGGCTTCTTGCCCTAGAACTTGACATTTGCTGACGCAGCAGTTAAAAGACACATTTTGCTGCGAGGCGAAACACATATACATCGTGACTTGGCTTATCTAAGAAATAGCAAAAAATAACTTGCTATTTGAAAAATCTCTGAAAAGATGAAATTAAATTTTATCACTTTCTAATTAAAATTGTAGTTATGAAAAAAAATTGGTAATCATTATGGTTATTATGTGTTATTTTTTATACTTTTCTTCTTTGTAAATTATTTTTTTAATGTAGTTCATTTCTTTTGTTTTATGTTTCCCCTCCGGCCTGTGGAAGGCCTTACACCAGTAGCGGACTGGCTAGGTTGCCAGCTTGCCCGATGGCAAGTGGGCCCCCTTAACATAAGACAATTCGGGCCCCCAGGATATGTGTCGACTAAAGATCTTAAAGACCATATTACGAAATTCATTGTCAGAGGAGAACTTGGAATTCCTGTACGTTGCTATGAAAAGGAATTTCTAGATGATTTGGATATATAGTACTCATTAACAGATTTGCACAGTCATCTAGTGAACTCAAATGTTTCCTGAGTTGCCATTAATGAAGTGGACCAAATGTAATACATTTCTGCACATTTGAGTTGTTAATCTTTGACAGTTAGAATTATTCTTTTAAAAAAAATTTTAAATTCGTAAATAGTTTGCACTTTATTTTCAGTTTGGTTAAAATATTCTCAATATAACAGTATAGTTCCAAAATTACAGTATGCTATACAACCACCAAAATTATTTAATATTTAATCATAAAATTACATTTATATTTGCTATTTATTACTTTCAATAATACGTGTATACCGTATTTAGTAATATATATAATAGAGTTTTAGATTAGGAATATATTATATTAACTTATTGATTTTAATTTATTATATTTGTAATAAATAATATAAAAATATATATTTGAGATGGTGACGTAGATGTGATAGGGACCCCCCATTGTCTCATGGCAACCACTCTTTTCAGACCCAGTCCGCCATTCCTTACACCTTTCTTGGGTAGGCTGGGCCGGGTTGTAAACAAATGAATAAAGTCTGGGTGATTCTCCGCGTATATCGTAACTCAAAAATGCATCGAACTAGATGTATGAAATCGGCGCGCACCCACATGTGGTCCTTACATTAAAATTGAGATCTGTATAAAATTGACTAATTTTTTTATTCATTACGAAATTTTAAATGAAGAAATGGTCACTTAGCAACTCATTACTTTTAAATCAGAGCGGACGACAAATTTGCCGATTCCCACAAGATGGCGGGACGTGGCACTTAAACAATCCCCATCAGCTTCCTCTCGCCGCATAGATGGAGAAACTCGAAGTGAAATCTGAAAAAAACAGTTCTGCCATTTCTTTTTAACGTAAACAAATCTTTGTCACAGAACAGGAAATGTTTATTCGATGAGGTTTTTTTTCCCTTGTCTGACAGTTATCCAGACTTACAGTATAGTAATACTCTGATTTAAACAATCGCCAAATCCATTTGACTACTATTTCGAACGTCAAATTCAAATCAATTGTTTCTTATACACATAACATCAGATTCCTTGTTCCTTTTATTTGCAATTGTTTTCATCTACTAGTATCTTCAAGAGAATAATTGAAAGAAAAATGATATCCGATTTGGGTAGAAAAAATTTAATTAGTAATTCTTAACTTTGGATGATATATCGCCCGAGAGAATGATGACGGAGCTATTACTTCAAATATTCTTTAAAAAGAGCCTCGTATTTAAAATAAACTTCCGAAGTTACAGGAATCGAAACGTGAAATATGGAATTTTTAAAATATATTCGAGCAGTAACAATAGACAAAA
>BGPR01046594.1:0-12006 GCA_013235015.1 Araneus ventricosus
AATATCCTATAGATAGAGTGGTTTGTAAAACTTACTCTGTTCCAAAAGGAAGTTTGTCTTTTATGCAAGACAATGTTTTCCTCGGATCGATGCCAAAACGACTCATTATAACTTTCGTGAAAAATGCTGCCATAAACGGCCAGTATTCATTGAATCCCTTTAACTTTAAACACCACAAACTTAACTTTTTAGGGATTTATTTAGATGGGCAACCAGTTCCATGCAAACCTATGGAATTAAACTATGAATCAGTGAATTATATTCGAGCCTATCACAGTTTGTTTTCTGGATTTAATAGGGATAAAGGAATTTACATATCGAGGGAAGAATTTTCAAAAGGATATGCCATATACTCATTCGATTTAACTCCAGATTTATGCGACGGATCTCATTTCAATTTACTACACCAGGGGAATTTACGGGTGGAAGCAAAGTTCGCAAGAGCTTTAGAGGAAACAGTCTCTGTTTTAGTGTATGCTGAATTTTAAAACATAATTGAAATAACAAAATCTCGTCACGTTTTATGTGATTTTGCCAACTGAAAGAAATGGATAGCTATCAACTTGACAGTATACTATCCAGGAATCGTTTTACTCAAAGATATTTTCTTGGAGTTTTTGCAAGTGATCGATTACCTACACGTATCCGCTACTATCCAGCATGTTTTATTGCAAATGTAGACCCTTCTTCAAAGGGAGGAAGTCACTGGTTGGCATTTTTCATTAGTTCTCCTGAAGAGGTTGAATTCTTTGATTCATATGGAAACACTCCCTTCACTTTTAATAAATTTATAACCAACTTTGCTGAAAGATTTTTGTTTGTAAATTACAATCCTATGATTATTCAAAGTCGCATAACGGCAGTCTGCGGCCAACACTGTTTATATTATTTATATTCGAAATGTCGAGGATATCCATTAAGACAGATATTGCCTTCCTATGTCACCTGTTCAATACACAATGATGTCAAAGTGTATAATTTTGTAGCCAACAAGTTTGGCGTCCGAACCAAGTTTTATCGATAAAAGTATTTAAAATGAATATTGACTCTCATCAATCATTCGTCATGGAGTTTCCAAAGTTGCAACATCCCTTCACAATGGTCATGGCAGGCCCCACCCGGTGTGGGAAAACGTATTTCGTTCGAGACTTATTGCACTACAAGAGGGAAATGTTTTCCCCCGTCCCAGATAAGATTGTCTGGTTCTATGGAATTCATCAATCCCTCTACGATAACATTCCTGAAGTAACTTTTGTGGAGGGATTACCATTAAAATTTCAAGAATATTTAGGGAAGCATACCCTTTTTATCATAGATGACCTCATGAGTCATGGTGCTAATCAGAAACTTTTAACAGACTTGTTTACTAAAGGCAGGGACGTGGCGAGCCTCTCACATCTGGGGGGGGGTGAGATCCAAAAAATGCCGACTCTCATGATGAACTTTGCAGACTTAAAATACAAATATTTTTATAGTTCCTAATATACATACATGTTCCTGCTATGATGCATAATATCATTTTCAATGATGAGGAAATGAAATATCTAAGGATTCAAACAAAGACAAAAGACCTGCCTTCAAAAATCACATTAAAAAAATAAAGACAAACTTTAGCTTAGCAAAGTCAAGATTTTACACCCTCCTCGGTAGGAAGTCCTAACTCTCGATGGAAAATAAATTCGTCCTCCATAAATCACTTTTGAGACCATTGATTAGCTGTCCTTTCCCAATGTATGTGTGTGGGTGCAACCCATCAGAAAAACTGGGAGTACTGCAAGAAAGATATCACAGATATCCTCAGAAAGTAAATTTATTCGTAAAGATCTGAAACGCAAAACCATTTGGGATTTATTTAAAATATGGCCATAAAATATTTGAACAAAGTGGATAATAGATATTTACGAAGCTGCAACAGCTATTCTATTGCATACCCTAGTATAGGAAAAAACGCAGAGCAAAGTCCCATTTAGAAGTATCCTCACCTCAAGACTTTCTGAATCGCCATATAGCCTGATTTGGCCAATATAATCAAAAGGACATATCAACAATACAGTGCAATTTTATTAATATAAATTATTTCATTATCACTATAATTATTTTGAACTGAAATTTTATTTCTTACCATCATTAAATTCAATTAATCATAAATAATACATTCTGATACATACATATAATATTTAAATAATACGAACAATAATCAATCTAGGCGCTTAACATATCATGTCACTAAAGTTTCATTCATAGATGTGGAAAATAAAAAAATCACAGTTTAAAAGCTCCCACCATTGGTCACTTTCGATAAAATTTATCTTTAGTTGAAAATTTGAAGATTATATTATATAAAATTTATTGCTGCACAATATATGATCTAATATATGCTACTTAGAAAAGCTTGAGAATTATTTTGAAAAAATAGTCATATAAAATAAACGACATGCATGAAAATATATACAAAAAAAATTTGACCAACAAAAAAATTTTTTTTGAATAATTAATAGGAGAAAGGCACTTTTTTTTAGATAACATTGGTCTAAATCTTTACTCTCCGGAGCTTTAATTGAGACCATTTCTTTACTACATCGCGAATATCAAGTCTATCTACTATGTCTTTTGAAGAAAAGAGCAGCATTAATGAGTTCAAACGTTCATCGTCCATGTTTGTTCGAAGATGATTGAAAACCAATTTCATTGCACTAAATGATCGTTCACAAGATGCTGACGATAAAGGTGACGTCAGAACGAGACGAATAACTTTGAATGCTGAAGGTAAAACGTTTCGTAATTTAAATGCTACTTTTGATATATCAGCAACTCGAGCAACTTTCACTTGAATCTAGAAGCATTTGTAATTCAGTATGTAAGCATTCTAATTCCTCTGAAAAAATTTCTGGATGAGAATCTACTATTGATTTTATAGATTTAATTAAACAATTATTTCTCTTTGCTGGAATGGTAAAAATTTTTTGATAAGGCTCAAATACTGAAAGAGTATTCTTTAAATCATCGTTAACGCATGAAGCGAAAACATCAAGTACAGCCTTAAATTCTTTTCGATAATAAGTCATCAAATTAACATTGCAAGTTGTTTCTGGATTGTTATCATACTTTTTTGGCGCATGACGCAATCTGTGGTTCTTCAAATAATCATCTTCGGGGCTAATGTGAAGCTTTTCTGCAAAGCAAATTGCGCTTTTAACTAGCGCATTAATTTCTATGTCGTTGTTCATTTCTTGGAATGAATTTATCGTACCATTAATCAACTCAATGATATTCAATTCTTCCCTTTCTAGTGCTTCCGTTAAATTTTTTATTTTAAACATAACGTTTTTAGTAAAAAACAACGAACAAATAAAATCAAAATCTATTATTTTTTTATACAATCCAGAAGCAACTGCACGCGACTTGCTATCAAAATCTTTGGTATTGTTTTTAATTTTTTCCAAAACATGTACGATACCTTCATACGCGATCCAAATAGCTTTGACAGACTCAGCCCTAGCAGTCCACCGCGTTTTAGACAGATTTTTCAACTGCAATGAATTTTCAATGGTTTCCAGTTCAGCGTGCAAATTTTGAAAACGTTTAGTGCTGCTGGTAAAAAACACATATAAAGATTCTAAAACATTGAAATATCCTCTAATTAAACTACTCGCGTTACATGCGGTTTCAACAAATATATTAATTCTGTGGGCCTGACATGGAACGTAAGGAATTTTTTTTTCACATTTTTCGGATAATTTCTGCTGCGTACCGTTATACTCTCCAGACATATTTCTTGCAAAATCGTACGACTGGAACACAATTTTCGTAGTTGGTATTCCTAACATATTAAGAGACGAAAAAATTTTTGCAGCTAACTCTTCTCCCGTTTTTTTCGTATGCAGAACTTCCATCTTCAGAAGTCTCTCAACAGGTACAGGACCTTCATTCTCAGCAGTGATGTATCGAATGTTTATGGCGAGAAGATCTTGGTGAGATGAGTCCGGTGTCGTATCAGCCATGATAGAAAAGAAATCTGTTTTCTCAATTTCTTCTAAAATAACACCTTGCGTCCTGGCTCCCAATAAATCTATAAATTCATTTTGTGATGTGTTGCTTAAATATGTGACGTGATGGGATCTTTGATCGGATTCATCTAACCATTTTTTCATAATGGCGCAATGCCGAGAAACTAAATGAACAATTTGCTTAAAGTTCCCGTCATTGTTTTCTGCTTTTTCTTGGCCTCGAAAAGCTAAGCCTTGTCTCCCAAGGGTTTTCGCCACATCAAACAAGATTTGTAAAATTTTCATATGGTATTCTTTCTCTTGTTCTTCTTTGATTTTATTTTCTCTTATAGATTTGTCAAGTAGGGCGTCTACATGGGATCCTGAATGAACAAAATGACATAAGTCGCTCATAGCTGCTCGATGCGATTCTGATGTGAAATGCGCATGCAGTTTCCCTTGTTTCTTAACACCACGACCCTTCATGTTGTGCCATTGTCGTACGCCTACAGATGCCCATTCTGTATTTGCATTCGATCTTCCTACTCCTCCATGAAATAGGCTGCAAGCGAAGCAAAACGCTGCATCTTTAAAAGGGCTGTACTCTAATAAAGGAAATTCAGCATACCATGCTGAATTAAATCGACGCTGTTTATTAGTTGGAATATCAGCGTTGACAGGGAAAACGCTCAGTTTGGGTTGAAATGGCCCAAGAGCACTCAGATAATGCCGCTCGTTGGTTGTCACTATTTTTTTCCGCTTTCCAGGGTCATGCTCGATTAAAATTTCACTTCCAACTTGCAAATTGACAATAGAATTCGGATAGTTCTGTTCTTCTTCTTTGGCATATTCTAACAACTCACCACTTTCTTCATGAATTTTCGTTAAACAATCAATAATTTCGGTAAAAAATACTTTTGGATTTGTTACAGCATCTTTCTTAAGTTGATTCAAAATTTCGTCAACTCTTTTATAATTCTCCAAAAATTCGGTGACTCGACCAGCTAACTTTAACAAAGAACACCCATTTTCAGCTTCGTGTGGCTGTGATAGCGGGGGTGGCGACGGTGGCAGTTGTGATTTCGAGGGTGGTGACGGTGCTCGTGGTAGAGACGATGGCAGTTGTGATAGTTCCTGCGGCAACTGTTGTTTTTCGGCCGATTTTAGAGCAAAAGCTACAAGAGGCTCGTTATTTTGTAGTAAATTGTCTTTAGGTAACTCATTTACCATTTTTTCTTTCGGTTTGTCAGTGAATAAAGAAGAAACAGGAACTTTCCTCTTAGAAGCTTCAAATGGATTTGAAAAAGCTCCAACATGTTTGACTTGAACACGTTTTCCATCATGTTTGGCCTTCTCATGGCGACATCTGTAATCATCGTCAAACTGACTTCCACATTCTAAGCATTCTAACTTTATTCTTTTCCGAGATTTTGACATTATGACGAAAATCTAAGAAAAAAAAAGATACATTGCAAAATCCTGAAATATATGTTGCGTTTAATACAATAATAAAAGTTAATTCCATATAATAAATTACATTCTAACAGTATAAGCGCGTTAATGAAAAGTTTTGCTGACAGAAAAATAGTTTTATTTCAATCGAAAATCTTTTATTGCAAAAATCACGACATTTGAATTGAATTTAAATGCTAAAATTAGTGAAACAAATTTAAAATTCAATTTTGAAATGATTTTATGACAACTTTCCTTTTGTATTCTTAATACTCATGTATTCTAATACTCATTAAAATATCAAGCGATATTTAAAAAGAGACAGGTAAAAGCAACCTACTAAAATAAAACCTTTTATTGTCTATTGATCGAATTCATTTTTTTCTGTTTTTTAGGGTATTATCAACCTCATATCTAAAAGAATTTTGTAATAACACATGATAATAACATACAGGGAGTCAACGACTAAATTATCTTAAAATCGTGATAATAACATATTCAAATGAACTTTTACTAAAATACACAAATGAATGAAATAAAAATAAACAAGGCTTGTTATTTTATTTGAAAAGCGTTTTATTCGTAAGAATTAACTGTAACTGAAAGTGAATCTATGAGCTACTTTCATTATTTTCATTTCAAAACTTGTTTCTTAAACTCTCATTTTGCTCTGCTTTCGTATTGGAAATGCTTTTACATTTCAATTGGAAGTTGAAGGAAAAATCATCTTTTAGCATAATTTTAATATTTCGTTTGCTAAAAACGAATTCTGAAAACTTAAGTACAATGCAATTATAAAAATATTAGACTTAACCAATAAAGTACGGACCTATTCCCACAAATCAGACGACTGCTGTATTGAGTATTTGATTTAGCTCATGCAAGGGGCCTGTAGGGGCACAAGCAAGGCAAATATCGGGCCCTTTTCCCTTCCCCAACTTCCAATATCAGATATTTTTAGAAATTTATTTTAGTTCAGTCTCTATACAAACAGCTTTCAAGTAATAAATAAGAAAATCTGAAGTTATAAAACATATAATAGATAAATATAAATAACTAATATTATAAACAAACTGAGATAATTAAACATTTAAGAAAATTGGTTTTAGTATCTCATATTTAAAAAAATTCAAAATTATAAGTTAAAATTAAGTTTAAACAAAACAAAAAAAATAAAGTTTTTAACCCTATCTGAATAATCTTTAATTATAGGATCGGACATTTTTTAAATTATAAAACACCATAATTTTTTAGAGTTATAAAACAATATAATTTAAAACAAGAAAAAGGTAACTAGAAAAAATCATTAATAAGAGTTCAGATACTACTTTTCTTCGTTAATTATACAAATTCTTCCGAAATATCTTTTAAGTTATTTTTATAATTGTATTATAAGAGATACATTTCAGGACTACAATTCAGCTAATTAAGCCTTTACTAGCAAAATTTTAAAAATATAATTAAAAACATTATTTTTCATATCAGTTTAAATTATTAGCATATTAAAAATATGTTCTACTAAAATTAATATCTTCATAAGAAAATAAATCTAATTTCTCTAAAGTACTCATTTAAAAGGCTCACTGGTACGGTAGAAAGAGAAATAGGTATGTGTATCAAAAGCATGATTTATAAAAATAAATACTTCACAGATTTAGATCGAAATTTTCGTTAATGATTTTTTAATGATTTCAAAGAAAAATATTTCTTAATAAATCATATTACTTAATACCATCAAAATTGCTATAAGAGACAAAAAAAATTAATATCTTGATTAGGGATGTAACGAATATTCGGGAAGTTTTCGGTATTGGGCTCATTCGGCCCTTTTGCCGAATATTAAGGCTTGTTTCGTAGAATTTTAAAAATGCTTTTTCCCAAGAGATGACGCTGAAGTTTACTAGGCTGTGACGTCATCTTTTTCATCAAATTTTTAGCTTTTTTGCCAAAAAGGAAATAAATGGCACTTTCTGGCAACTGAAAATAACTCAAGGGTTCCCTACCCTCATAAAAAAACCGCAAGGACAGTTCTTTCTTCCACGTTAGATTACAAAAAGAGGAGTTCCTTTTCGCCTTAGGGTACGAAGAGGACAGGGCTCTGTTTTGAGAGCAGGTCAGTCAAATTCCCGTTCTGACAGAAAATTGTTTGAGAAATTTTTCTTCAGCTGGTTTTTCAGTTCATCTTAGTGAGAAAAAAAAACGCATATTCCTTGATGATTGCCTTTTCTTTTTCTCTAGCTGAAAATCCTGAACAAACGATGTTTAGATGACAGTATTTTATGCTTCTAGAATGACACTGTACTGAATTAAAATTTAAATTAATAATATTAGCCTTCTTTGTTAAGAATTTCGCGTTATTGAAAAGTAATCACAAGAAATCAATAACAAAAAAAAATCAAATTCGCTTTTCTGCAATCAAACCACTAAAACGCTTAATAATTGGCCAAAAACCAAAATAACACCCACTGGGGAGGGGGGACCCCCTTAACAAAAATATACAACTGCATTCCGCACACCTCTAAAATTATTAAAGAGCTGATATTCAGCCAAATAAATTCCAGAATAATATTTTTTTTAAAAAATTGTGCTTTTAAACATATTTAAGAAAGAATATTGCAGAATTACATTTCAGTGCATTTATTATCAAAAACATCTCCTAACAGTTACTTAATTTAAAGTTGTACAGTACGTTTCATAATTTTAATAATCAGTAACATTTAATAATTAGCATATTATTTATCATTATTGTAAAGCCTGAAATTATGATGCAAGAATAATAATTTTTATGCATTCTCAGGAAAAAGTCTATTCCATATGGTTTTTTTATATATATTATCAGTTTCAAAAAAGAAATACTCGAAATACTGTGCATGCAGCAGCTGAAAGATATTCTCTTGCTAAATTTGCAAGCCTAGAAAATTTTACACAGTTTTTCCCCCGGCAATTAAATGAACTCTCGGTATCGGTTCTAGCTATTAGAAATTCTTTATCACAAAATAGAAATTTACTTCTAATAATTTTAATTTATCCAATAAATTTTCTTCTGTGCTTGTCATTGTCGAATTCTGAAATGATGACTTTATATCTGTGAAGCAATTCCAAATCAAAGAGGGTTTCTTATTACTGAAATAATTATTGTAATTCAGGTATTTAAAATATTATGAAAAAACACATCAAGGTGTTAATTTTTTTTAATATGCAAACAATAAAAATATTAATTTTATTAATCTTTAATTTTTTCATTTAAAATTTGAGAATTATTTTATTTAGAATCAAAAGTGAAATGTTTTTATAGAGTAGGTGTTTGGCCAAATCATCATTCGTTATATCACTAATCTCGATAATAATAATAATAATAAAAAAACTGCCTTGAAATTCAACTCAATCTGAATTTCCGTTTATTATCATTATATAAACGACATTTGAACGGAAAAAAGTTCTCTTATTCCTCTTCCGAGTACTTGAAAAATCGCAAACATCCGCTGGTAATATATATGCATAAATTTGCAGAATTTTTTAAAATCTATTAAAACAAATCATGTTAAATAAGCAAATAATTAATGCAATAAAAGCAATCTAAAATAATGAAAAGCAGTGCAACTTGGCTAATTCGAAGCTAATTTAGAAAATCTTTGTGTAAAAGAGAATACACATGAGAAACGGCAATTTCAACTAAAAAAGGCAAGAAAAGATCTATTTTTAAAATTTAACACCTTTAATAAAGAACACATAATGAATAAATAAACAATGTGAAATTTTAATTAGCAAAGTAATAATATTAATTGATAATTTTCTTCAATAATTTTAATAAACTTACTTAAAACTTAAATTTAAAATAATTCAAATTGGATTCTCGAGTCAATAAAGAACCTTAAAAACTTATTTATTCATGATCGATGCGCATACAAAGTAAGGACGAAAGTAATTTAGAAATATAAAAGAATTTACAATTTGCATTCTTCACACACATTTAAGTAAGCAAAATAAATTCGAATTACAGATTATATTTAGGCATTATGCGTATAGAAAGTGTAAGGAAATAGAGAAAAGAATCGAATTACTTACGAATTCGGATAAAAATATTTGAATTAACCAAGTTACACAGTGATAATAAAGATTTCACTCACCTATAGTAAAGCAGGTTTGGTGTATGCAAGTCGCACTGTATCGCTTTCTGGATTGAGATTTCTATACGTTATTTTTAACTTTACGATTGTTCAGGATAGTGTCCATTCCTGCCCAATAAGAAGTTAGGGGTTTTTGTGGTGTAAAAACAACTGCATTCCCCCGATCATAAATCCGTCAGCCTACTTCCACCCCTTTTTTTTACGAATGGTGCAATCCAAAGACACCATGGAATTACAGGATTCCTAAGCTGTCCTACTCGTAAAAGCTTCCAGGGTTGGAAAAAAAATTATTTTGTGTAGTTGTTTCCTTAAGTGGTATATTTCAATGTTTCTGGACAAAATTATCAAGATTTTGGAAGAGAAATGTTGACATTTTGCTTAAGAGAAAGAAGCCCCCCAATCAGAGCTAGATATATTTTTCTAGCATTAAACACACAAACGCACAAAAAATTAATAAATAAAGATGTTACAGAAAGATTAAAAATATATGAGAATTTTTTTTAAAATCAAAAATGAGCCATCCATTTTACAAAGTTGGTTTTAGAAGTGGATATTTTTACTTTTGCTAAAGAATTAAGAACTTTGGGTAATTTTATAAATGGGAAAAAATAAGTTACGAGACAAAATGAATGATACTGCAGCCTCGTAAAGTTGGGTACTCAGATGAGAAAATTGTAACAAAACGCTTTTTAGAAAAAAGCGTATATGTGTTCACTTTTGTCAAAAAGCTCCTCATATGTAATTCTTCAAAACTATTTAACCTTTCATTTTTAAAGATGCTTTGTTATGGCCATCTGTTCTTTTGAAATCTAAGGGAATGCATATTTTTAATAGAGAAAAAGGAATATAAAAAGTTCTCAAACTTTATTTTCAAGCAATAGTTTGTTGCTGAGGTCAGCGGCATAAGATTGTGACATTTCTTAAAATTCCCTAAACAGTTTAGAATTTGAATAATGTAATTATTATTAGCAGCTAACAACTTTACATATTTTAAGAGGCTAAATTTTGCACTCTCAGGATTGCAGATGTTTCAATGAAATCATTGAATGTCAAATTTCTTTCTGTATAGAAAAATCGATAATAGAAAAAAAATGTATAGTAAAGTTGGAGAGAAAAGAAATAAATTCATTCATATAAGCTCAGCAAGGAAAGGTTAAAATATGCAGCTTTTAAATGTTATTCAGTTGGCTGTAATAAATGTTAGTAACCGCATAATTAAAACATATGATCACTTGAAAGAAACTTCACACTGAGTTGATATTTGTCTCCTGTTGTATAATAAATAGCATTATTATGGCTTGTATATCAAATTAACAAAATTTTTATATAAAATACATTTTTTATAAATATATGATGAAATCTAACATACTAAATGAATGTTATTAAAAATTGTTAGCATCTCTCAAAGTTTCTTAAATCTATATTATAAAAAAATTTAAATCATTATTTATTCCTTTTTGTGTCGTGGAAAATTATTTTTAGAACTGTTCATAAGTGTTTTCTTATATTTAAAAATGAAAAAATAATATGCAAAATAAGCCCACATTAAGCATAAACATTTAAACTGTCTTTTCATTTTTTTGATTATTGTTACTCAATTCTTCAGCTGAATTATTGTTATTTTTTAAATACTCAAATATTAAGAAAACGTAGTATTGATATTTTCTCTTTTAAATCATCTGAAAGAAAAAAGTAATCAAGACTTAAGATAGATGAGGATATTTGCATTAAAAACTCTTTGCATTCTCACATGCGAAGAAAACAACAATAAAAAAAGAATTAAAAACGCCCAAAAATTTGACATCGAGATCTTGATTTTCTACGTTAAAGTCCCCGAATACGAAAAAAACATTTTTTGGAATTATATATGTCTGTCGCTTCGTCCGTCTGTAAACACACACCGATTTCGGTGTGTTGTCATTTTGTCGGCAATATCGACTTGCCGTGGTCTCCGATTTCAGGGTAATAAAACTCGGCAGTTTAGGCCTTGTGTCCAAGAACTTGCAGGGAGATGACACTTTTATTAGGGAGTACTCTAGAAAGTCTATGGAAGAACACTGCCGCTGTTTACAGATGGGTAAGGGAAAATTTTGGGATCTACAAACAGTGGCATCTCATTTCTTTCATTGCTCTTGAGATTTTATCTTTATTTTACTACGGAAGGGAAAGTTTTCCCGGACCCCGGGCAGTCAACAATGGTGCTTATCACGACGTCACGTATACCCCTGAACTCGGAGTCGGAACGGCTAACTGTCGGTGACAACAATGGTCTGCAAGAGAATTTAAAACCAACTTAGTAAATAAATGTTCACTTTGGTTTTCCAGCGTTGCAATAAATAATTCTGCAAATGTCGTGGATACGCAGAATAAAATAACACGTTTGATTACTTTTTAAAAATTTGCCGACTCATTTAGTCAAATTGCCGACTTCAGAAAAATCT
>BGPR01046595.1:0-12005 GCA_013235015.1 Araneus ventricosus
GGTGTTTGAACTTTCGTCAATTTCTGATTTAGAAAACGTATTTCAAACGTACGTTCTTTCCTTTTCAAAATTCCCTCGCTGGCTTTATCAACGTTCTGCTTTTTAGGTAATAAAGTATAAACGATTTAAATTTGAAAAAAATAAGAGGAAACATTTTGTGTCAGAAATAAGAATGCATTATTTCATGAAAAATAACTTTTTAAGAATCAAATATTATCAATAATAAAAAATTTAATAAATCAGCTGTTGATTTTAGATGTATAATTTGTTTATCCTTTTCCTGGAATTCTGTACTTCATTTTAAAGTTCATAAACCGATTTCGTTTAAAATAATAGAAGTTAAAAGTTTGAAAACAAAGTTTAAAATATCAATTTCTTTCTCAAGTCATGTCTCCAAATTTGTATGAATATAGAAAGAATGGCACAAACGTTTACATGTAACATGAATAAACACAATACACTAAATTTTTCCAAAACATGAAGATGATAGAATAAATGTTTTGCATTTTAATTAAATCTTCAGCACCTTTCTAAACTTTTAAAAATATTTAAATAATATAAAGTGTCTCAATTCACTTCAATAAATAGCGATAATGCCTTAGAATTATGTCTGCTTTATAAAACTATATCTGGATTCATAATTCACGAAATATGTATTGATTTAAATTACTTTCCTAACCTTCATAAGGGGCATATATTCTGTGAGATGAATCATTTATATCTTTAGTGCCTAAGTGCAGTTTTTACCTTGAAAGGTGTAGGACCTGTAGTAGCTTCCTACCGTCCACAATAAAACATCGTGGTTTTTACTTTCTCGTATACAAGAGAAAGTATTTTAATCGTCAAAAAATTCGAACTCGAGATGTTGACGAATCTCCACGTTTTAGACCTCCCTGAGTCCGAAAAACACAATTTTGGAATTATGTCTGTCTGTCTGTGTATCTGTCTGTGAACACGATAACTCGAAAACTATTAGAGCTACGGCGCTGTAATTTGGTATATGGTCTTTAAACATAATTTGTAGGTTTCTTTCAAATGTTGGACAAAATCCTTCTACGGGAAGTCTGTCTGTTTGTATGTCCGCGGTCATGTGAACACTATAACTCAAAAACTTGAATAGCTATATGGATAAAATTTGGTACATGGTTCTATTGTCATGAATGTAGGTCCGTATAAAATTTTGGGCCAAATCCGTCAGAGGGTTGACTGTCTGTCGGTCTGTATAATTTACTTTTGAAAAGAATCCGTCACCTCCACGCGCATGCGTACTGGAAGCAATCTTCTGTGCACGCGAAGGCTATGAAGCGAATTACGTAAGTTTGTCCTTTGGCGGAAAATCGGTACGCATCTCTTTGAATTTGATTCTTTACGCAGATATTTTTCAATCACTATAATGAAAAACCTTCTGATAGTCATAGGATTCTGGGTAACAGTAGGTTCGAATTTTTTTATCCACGCGGAGAGAGGGGAAACAGCACCTTTCTGGGGAAGTATACGAGAAAGTTTAGGGGTGAACACTCCCACTCGTTTCCTCTAGTGCTCTTTTGTGGTACGTAACGGGCAGGTTTATTTTTTAGATGAATAGCTCCCGATTGCGTTTGAATTTTTAATTTTCCTAATTTTTCTGTATATTTCTTTTATATGCCTGCAAAATTTCGTATACCTGTGTCCCAGCCCCTAATTCAATATTGATCGTTATTTCCAATATATTGTGTTAACCCTTTATATCTCAAGAACTCCGATTTGAAAATAAATTACTCGGACGATAGAATACATCATTGTAAGTATGGAAGAATTAATTTAAAAAATTATCACGTTAAAATAAAAATTTATTGACAAAAAAGTGTTTTTTCCCATTTTTGCAACATAATGCAAAATGGCATAAAAAATTCATAATTTCTGTTTTTAAAACAGTTGTTAATTTTGTTTTTAACAAAAACCTTCAACATATTTCTCACAATTGGACGTGTCCACCCTTTTTAACTTCACCAATTCTGCAGAATTTTCACGAGCAATCTCGTGAAAATGTTTAAATGTCAAACGAAACTTTGTTTTTAAAAATCACCTCAGTATCACCATCTGTTGGGAAATATGTGCAGGGTGACAGTATTGCAAGAACCAATGAAATCGACTTGAAGAGCTTACTGTGGAAAATACAGCGCCTTTTGGGTTTGTTGCAGATACGCAACACCGTGACATAGAGGGTTAAAAATGTTGAATTATTTCAGGTTATCAACAACAACAGTTGTCATCCTTACGGAAAAACAAACGTGATCTCCCTCTTGAATTACTCTACATTTTGTTAGTAGAAATCGCAAGGAAATACAAAAATGTTATTTAAAAACGCAAATATAACTTTGCATGATCGAATATTTCAGTTTTATAAGCCTTTCCTTAAGCCTAAACAAAACTTTAACTTGTGATCTCACAGATGAGTTGCACCCGAACGTGTGACATATGTATTTCGCTCGACCGAAGGTTAAATATAGTTTTATGCTGGTTCAATAAAATTAATTTTTTATTAATTAATGAGAATTATTATTATAAACTACTAAAATTCAAAAATTAACAGCTCGTTGAATAATTGATCAGTTTCGAAGCGATTGCAAATACAAGTTCTTTGACGTGTCTTTAAGGGGACACTTGACTTTAATACACTTAATTAAATTACTTAATTAATTAAATTACTTATTATTAAATTAATTAATTAAAAAATTAATTAATTAAATTACTTTTATACACTTAATTAAATTGAAATTTACAGTTTAACAATAGGCTTCAAAAATTTTGAGTTTTTTAAGGGGACCTTATTAGGCATTTTTGTTATGCAAGTTTTTGATTTAGACTTCTGGGATTTGTTATGCATATATATTTGAGTATAAATACGTCAAATATCCTTTAATAAACTCGTTAAAACTAAATATATTATTTTTTAAAAAATTATAATTTTTAAAAATTTTAAAAAGTTCCATGCGACGTAATTTTTAATTTTTTTTATTATTTTCCCCTTATTATCATACAAAAATACATTTGGAACAAAACTGGGTAACATTTTGCAATTATATTTAAAATTTAATTTTGGGGAAATATTTTTATGTGTAGGCACTGAATTTTCATAAGAATTTTATGTTTTTCTGAACTAAAATTGACTTTTAACTATCGAAAAGAACTCGAAACATAAAGTGAATATCCAGTTTTATTTTAATGTATAACAGAAATCTTTATTATAAATTTAATGTAATTTTCACCAAAATTAAGACACCTGGCAAGACAATTAAATTCGAAAAAATATAATTTTGAAAAAAAGTCATTAAAATGTACTTACTCTCGTTAACCCATTAAATATTGTTTTTATATAACAATATTTGTTATAATGCCATTTTAGTCATATATAAGTATATATTTTGGAGGTGAAACGTTAAAAAAAGGAATTTCATATTTTGGTTATTTTTTGCTAATTTCAGAGCACACCGTCTACATAACTCTTTAATAACGAGGCGTCTTTTTTCTTTTAGCTCCCTTAAAACAGGGACTTTTTGGGAGAAAGCGACTTGAATTGGGCTCTCCCAAGCTGGGTGGTCATTTATCCCCTTACTTAACCCCCTGCTATAACCTTTCCTTAAGGCGCACGGAAATGGGCTGTGGTTTGGCAAGGGTAATTAGACCCCCTACTTTGCTTATCTCCTAAGTGATCTCAGCACCTCCCCTCCCCTCAAAAGAAGATAACCACCTCAGACTGGCCTTCGAGGCTCTTAAGAGAAGATTTTTAAACCGCCTCGCTCGGTGTCAGAGGGTTAAGTTTGTTTTGTTGACTTTGGAACCGATTCTGACCTACTGTAGTAGCTCGTGGAAGGCCAGGTCGTGGTCGTACACATGCAATTACACGAATCAACGATCGTTATCTGTCATTAAGAGCCCATAAAAGTTGAACAAGAAAAGCCACCGATCTGCAAAGGGCCTATAAATACAACATGCAATTAAATACAACATGCAATTAAATACAACAAGCAATTAAATACAACAAACAATTAAATACAACAAGCAATTAAATACAACAAGCAATTAAATACAACATGCAATTAAATACAACACGCAATTAAATACAACATGCAATTAAATACAACAAGCAATTAAATACAACAAGCAATCAAATACAACATGCAATTAAAGCATATTGCGATATAAAAATAATTATAATTTTGTATTTAAACAGCGAGGCAGACCTGAGAACATTTCTCATTGGATCTTGGAAGCGCCAAGTGAAATATTTCATTCACTTAAGAATGTAATAAAATAGCAATTTATTCGAAAATGTTTGAAATAAATTATCAAACTCATCTCAACCTAAAAGTCATAAGAAATAGGATCCCCTTTCAAATCAAAAGAATCAGAAATATTTGCAGCAACTATTCTGCTACCGTCTAGGCCATTGACAATTTAAAGATTGATTTAAAATTAAACTTTTACCCTGTATATTTCTTTAAAATTAAGAATTAAAGAATTTTTTAATATCTGAGGCTTTATTTAATTAATTTTTTAATTTTCAAATTCTCCATTGCACTGGAATTGGCTATAATACTCATATTACACCTTCTGACACTTTAGTAAAGGGTCCCCTGCAGATTTCTCTGAATTATAAAAATAAAAATGAAAATAAAAATTATAAAATGCATAAAAACAATTTTAAAAAATTTAAAATGCTGAAAAACAAAGCAAAAACTATAAAAAAACTTTATGAAAAACAGTAAAAAATTATTAGGATTTTAGTTAATGTATCCCTCACTAGATCGAAATAGGTGCACACACCTAAAAACAAATTTCACTTCTGAGCACCTTTTATCCATTCCACAACAAAAGATGTAAGACGTTTTAAGCCCTTCTTTTCAGATTATGTTTAAAAGACTGTTTAGAATTTCTTTTTTGTGGATAAATGTTTTCTTTCCAATATGTTCCGGAATAGGTTCAGGACTTAGAGGAAAATTCAAAATTTAGACCTTAAAGTCATTTTTTCTCGACAGGAAACCTATTCTATTTTTCAATCTGCATGGATAAAGGCCTCTGAAGACATCATCTGCCAGATTCTTATATATCCTCGTTCTTTTTCATTAGTTGTTTGTTAATATTATCGCATTTTTACCTCTTTCTCAGTGAAAACTTCCCTTAATTCGTATTTATATCTTGGAAATAGAAGAATTTTTTCATATGCTTAAATGTTCACCTCATCCAAGAATTTGGCCGTACATACAGAAAAGGCCGTACATTTGACAGAAACTGTGGTTCATTTGGAGGAGACCATTCTACAGAGACCATCTAACAGTAATAGTGCATTTCATTGTTCTAATTGAAATGTCAATAATTTTAGAGTTTGAGTTGGTTTTGTGGCGCAAGAGCCATAGATTTGACCATGCTGCGCTAAACTATGAAGAGATCCGTCAAGAAAAAAGTATGCAATTAATATATAAAAAATCAATGGTAAGAAAATACAATAAGGAGCACTGCTTAAATATATTGATAAAACCCAATTGACCGCAAAAAAAAGCAAAAAGGTTCACATGTGGAGCCTTGCCAAGTGAAAGAGATAAATCAACAGAATTGGCCCTAAAAAATGGAAACGTCGCGAGTTAAAATTCGGACATTCAGACAGTATGTGGTGGACTGACATACTGCAATTGCATTGGGAACACATTGGTGCCTGTTCTCCGAATAGTAGATAGCGATGGGTATATCGAGTGTGACCCACTTGCAGTCTTGTGAGAAGCGTATCAGCTTTCCTGTTCATTAGAGAAGGCCAAGGTTGCACGTGGGCTTTAACAGCGTGAAGCTTGTTCTCCGCCTCAATAATTTTAGAAGGAAATTCAATAATTTTAGAAGGAAAACAAGTTTCGACGTCAATCACAAAGCGACTTATCTTAACTGTCCATCTTATCAATTAGTTGTTGAAAAGTAAGGGGACAGTAGATTTCTGCCAATTTCTTATTTTTGTACTTGTGAGATCTCACCAGTCTTTAGAAGTTTTTGGTTATCAAATATCCAAACATAATAGAACAGTACTTTTCAATAGAAGTTCTCTTCAAGTTTTTACCCGATTCTGCTGGAATCATTCTGCAAGATTATGATTGAAAATTTTATTTTCTATTCTTTCTTCAAGGGACTTTAAAAACTTTCTTCTTGAATGGATTTCCTAATTATTGTCTAGAATGTTTTCATTATAATTTCAACTCCCTCTCCCGGAATCAATTTTAAAGATGAAGACCGTTCAGTTAAGACTTCATTAAAATATCAATGTTATATATACTTCAGTAAGGAATATCAATGTTATATATACTTCAGTAAGGAATATAAATGGTATGTATACTTCGATAAGGAATGTTATATATACTTCAGTGAGGAATATAAATGTTAAATATATTTCAATAAGGAATGTTATATATACTTCAGTAAGGAATATAAATGTTATGTATACTTCAATGAGGAATGTTATATATACTTCAATAAGGAATATAAATGTTATATATGCTACCGTTAAAGTTATAATTCAGTTATTCTATAGAATAACTGATCAAGTCAGTTAATGTGTAAAATAGATTAATTAGTTCACACTTTACCTAGTTATTCTATGAAATAACAATGTATTCTATAGAATAACTAATGAGACCGTTACAGCGTAAAATGAACAATTTTACATTAAAACAAATCCGTATTTTTTATAAATTATACGCTGATTGCAAATCAGCCATAACCGGTTCAGAACGAAAACCACTAGAATACCGTTACAGAACAGTAATATGGTTTTCTTGCCATATTAGTCTTATGGTTGGGAAGAGAGATTTACAGGGATACGTATTGGATGGAAGTCAATGATATCTGACCTTGGCTATCATTTTTTTGAAAAATTTGGCGACTTTCGTGACAAAATAAAGGTTCCAAAAAATACAGGAATTTTCTCGCTATCTCTATTAGGTGCGAAGTTATGGTCAAATTCCACAATAAACGTAGATTCGTTGCATTAAATCAGCTAGCGAAACTACTAGGCATCGCGAGCACAATTTTTCTTGCTTCATTAGAGTAATTAAAAAGCGTAGATTCATCACATTCAATGAGCTAGAGAAGCTACTAAGTTCTGGCTCTCGCTGCTAGTGAAGCCGTAGGATGTTCTTTAAAGTGAAAAAGTTTGCCCGGTCCCCACTTTAGATGCCGTAAGCGTCTCGAGCACAATTTTTTCTACTTCACTTGAGTAATTAAAAAACGCAGATTCCTTACATTCAATGAGCTCACTAGACTTTAAAAACTGTTTTATTGGCAATGTATTTTAATTATAGGTTTTATTTATTTACATAATTATTTTACATTAGTTATTTATATAGTTATTGTTATTTTATTATTAGTTATTTGTTATTATTAGTGTTATTATTAATTATTTATTATTATTACTTAAAAACTATTCATAAAGATTGAAAGTTTTCATAGTAATATTATGATCTTCATGAAAACTATTAGAAAGGCATTTGTTTTCCTTTTTATTTTCTTCCATTAACACTTCAGCTTATCTTTTATTAGTTATTAATAGTTAATTATCATTTTTATTAATATTATAGTATTTTATGTTTTAGTTTTATAATATTGCATAAGAAATTCGTTCCAAACTCATGCTTAACTGCAAACAAATCTTTTTTCTATTGATATTCTTTTCAAATATTTTGTTTTGCGGTCTATTTTACGTGTAGTTGAAAACTCCATGCTTCTATTTTAATCCGAAATAACTTTTTCCTCTGAAAGAAAAACGCAACTACGACAAAATAGTGAATCAAACAACACAAATGAAAACAGCACAAATAATTGAAAAATTGCGAGTGTTACCAACACATTGTTAATGTCTGTCTATGACAAATAGTTTCTTTCAGAAGAAGAAAATAAATGACAAAAATAAAAGCAGATGGAAACTTAAAGAAAAAAACGATAATAAATAAAAAAAAGAAGCAGATGGAAAAGCATTCGAGGTAATGAATGTGCTTCATACATCTGCGCAGATCTCGCTTTATTTATTTTTTTATAAATTTTTGCAGAAACACTTTATAAGTGTATGAGTAAAAATAAACAATGAAGATAAACTTTTTTTGCAACTCTTAAGATAAGAATACGAATTCTAAAAATGAGATAAAATTCTTTTTCTACAGGATTAACATCCTTTTGGCTACAGAAATTTCGCAAGTATAATTCATTCTTATTTGTAAAGAAGTAAAAATGTGTTTCTTTAATTCATATAATTTGGTTATCTTGTCTTGGTTTTAGCTTCTTTTGAGTTTTTGTAAAATTTGAAATCTCGAAAAATACTTCTACTTAATATGGGAAGTGCTTAGTTAAAAATAGTAAATATGAAAACCAATATTTTTTTTACTCATTGTTTGAACGAACTTTTTATCACTTCTACTTCAAATAGCTCGTGTATATATTATTTTTTGTTTCGATTTCGAATTTATTTGTGTAATCGAGTCTCTTAAAAGATAGCGGGAAAAAAAATGATGTTTACATGCACTTTTGTTTTTGCTGCCAAAAAGCAAAGAAAGTTTGAATTTTCAACCGATTAAATTTTGTTTTGAAAGCAATTTTCTTTTTTAAGATAAAACTATAGAATATTATTTTTCTATGTAAACTGTATCTATTGAAGGATTTGCATGATTTATTTATATATAATACTAGCCGTTTTCGGCGACGGGTTGGTTCTCCCGTTTAATGTATCCGACTGGTTTAAAATCGTCGTTTTTGATGAAATTATCAAAACTGTTTTATGACTTAATTTTGTAGCCTGTTTAATAAGCTTTCTAACACTGTCTCACATTTTACTATACGTGAATTACAAATGGAATTACAGCTGTTTTATTACCGAACTATAAGCATTATTTTAAGTTGCATGAAAATTTTAAATGCGTTTTCTGAGAAGTGATATTTTTGAGGAAAACTGTCGATCGCAACAATGATTTCTCAAAACGTTATTCAACTATTGATATGAAATTTTCTGAGATTGCTTTCTGTAATATGATTGATGTTTTCCTCTAACAACTAAGGTCAATTTTAAAATCAAGTAATATTTTCAAGTGTTTAAATATGGACGAAAAGCATTTTTTATGAAAAATTACCAGTTTAGTAACTATGTTCAGCTATATCTCAAAACTATTTCGAAGTACAAGAAAGATTTTAGAGCATAACACAGATAACTGTCATAAAAATGTACTCCTATAAGGATTTATGTATATTTAGAATATGAATTTGTCTATGGCTTTTAGCGTAAGGCAAATATTTTAGTCATTTTTCTTCAAATTTCTCAGTTTTTTTAAAAAATATTATATTGAAAGCTTAATTTTATAATATTTTCATAGTTTTAAAACATATGCAGTTGAAAAATAACATTAAAAAAATATATATAAGTTATTTTTCAAAAAAATGTCTCCGAACACAATCGGTTACCTTAAATTAGTTTTTGCTTTTGTAATTTATATTAATTATAGCATTCCCCGTCGCAGTTTCACCCACAATAACTCATTAAAGATGAACAAAAAAAGTGAATATTTTATTGTACTTGGCAGATAGTAAAATATATAAAGACGTAAATTTTAAAATGCCGGCGATACAATTCTGTATGATGCATCACAGTTAACGAAACTGAAAAACTGCCTTTCAAATAACTCTCACTCAATTCATCCAGCACTCATAGGTAGAATGATTAACACTGAATATGGCCGCGAAAGCCGAACACGGTGGACGCCCCGTGTGAACCAGTCGGAGCCAAATTTGATGGAAAAAGTAAGGTGGCAAGAAATTTATAGGTATACAAAAGACCCGGGAGTATAGGGGGTAAACAATAAATTAAAAAAAATATCAAAATTTAGGTTCCCGAACATTATTGCTTTTTTGTAATTCCTAGTTTCAAGGAGCTGAAATGAAATAAAAATTTAATCTTTTCCCAAATAAATAGGGGGCGAGTGACCCTCCTCGCCGCCACTTGTGTGAATTATGATTGGGCAGCGTTTCTCCCTAGATCGTAACCCGTCATTAACCTTCCCCTCCCCTTCCAGTGCTAGAAATAGAACTGTGACCTTGAGGAATCGCGAGCAACGTCGTTGCCCCGTCTCGCTGCGCTTGGAAACATTTTTTAAAAATTATTTAAAATTAAATTGAATTTTGCATGGAAATAAAATTGGTGTCATTGAAATGCTAATTATTTAAACTTTAGGATGAAGTTAAACTGATTTTTGTGAGACAATATGCTCTGAAGTTATTGTGGAAAAAGGTTAAAATTTAAAGTAATTTTCCCACTATTTAATGACCCGGGAGTGTAGGGGGTAGACAATAAAGATAAAAGAAAAATAATTAAAAACTTAGTTAGTTTTCCCGAACACTATTGTTTATTTGTAATTCCTAGTTTCAGGTAGCTAAAATGAAATAAACATTTAATTTTTCTCTAAATAAGTAGGGGGGGGGGCGATTGACCCTCCTCGCCCCCCCCAGGCCTCGCCGCCACTGGTGTGAACTATGACTGGGCATCATTTCCTCCTTGATTGTACATCTCCACGAACTGTCCTATCCCGCCCAGTGATATTAATAGAACCGTGACTTTCAGGAACCGTGAGTTACGCCGTTGCTCCAGAAAACAGAAGATTATAAACAGAACGTCGCATGGAAATAAAATTGGTGGCACTGGAAAAAAATAAAATAAATAAAAATAATAAATTTAAGAAGCTAAATTTTTAACTTTAAGATGATGTTAAAATGATTTTTGAGCGATAATGTGCTCCGAAATAATTGGAGAAAAACGTCAAAATTTAAGGTAATTTTTAAGCAATTAAAACTCTAGTTAAAATTTCGGAGAATTCTTTCTTAGTGAGCACATACTACCCAAAAAGCAACCACCTGCAAAATTTCTAATTTCTAGGCCTAATGGTTTGGGAGATTTCATGATGAGTGGGTGAGTCATGGTATTTGCCTTTTATATACATAGACGATAATGTCCACTCAACAACTTCACGGATCTTTCCTCTACCGTTAAGCTGGCTTCCTACCATAAGTTCTGAACTGCGCTAAATCTAATATCAAATTTGATGAATTATCACTTGAGGAAATTCAAATTTGGCGTCAGTACTGTACTCTTAAACTTAGTCAAAATTTTAATAAAAAGTTACCTACAATGCAATATACAAACATTTGGAAGCTTTTTCGTGCCTCATTATTTTAAATTGGCATGAAAGCGTGAGATTAAATGCTTGAAGAAAGGGTGAAAATCATTTCAGTCTACCTCACACACAATAAAAACAAACACACCTGAAATCAAATATCTGTTGCCACGCATTATAAAAATATTAATTTGAAGCACGTGCGAAAAAATATTTCAGAAATGCAATGAATACTAAAGTAAAAATTCTGCTTTGGAGTTAATTTCCCAAGAAAACAATTTATACTATCACAACCGTAACAATTGCAAAAACGCGTGAATAAAAGATTTGCTGAAATAATGAGATGGTTTGAATTTTATTTACAACAATAAAGACATTGTTAAAATTCATGTTTCAAAAAATTTTTTATCATTAATTAAAAACAAACATGTCAAACATAACAAAATGTCGTATGGAAATAATATTGGTGTCATTGCAAATCTAATTTTTTTATCTTTAAGATGATGTAAAAATGCGTTTTATGCAATAATAGGATTCGAAGTTATTCCGGAAAAACGTTAAATTTAAAGTATTAAATTTAAAGTATTAAAATTTCGGAAAATCCTTTCTTAGTGAGCACCTACTACCCAAGAAGTAACCGTCTGCCAAATTTAAAATTTCCAGTCTCAGTGGTTTGGCAGACTTCGTGATGAGTCAGTGAGTGAGTCACGGTATTTCCCTTTTATATATGCAGATGAACATTCCATGCTTTTGGAAAATAAAAGAAACTATTAAATAGTTTCTTTCATTTTCTAAACAATGGCTAATAGGATGGATGGATGGCTAATGGACTTCCAAACA
>BGPR01046596.1:0-12005 GCA_013235015.1 Araneus ventricosus
GGTGTTTGAACTTTCGTCAATTTCTGATTTAGAAAACGTATTTCAAACGTACGTTCTTTCCTTTTCAAAATTCCCTCGCTGGCTTTATCAACGTTCTGCTTTTTAGGTAATAAAGTATAAACGATTTAAATTTGAAAAAAATAAGAGGAAACATTTTGTGTCAGAAATAAGAATGCATTATTTCATGAAAAATAACTTTTTAAGAATCAAATATTATCAATAATAAAAAATTTAATAAATCAGCTGTTGATTTTAGATGTATAATTTGTTTATCCTTTTCCTGGAATTCTGTACTTCATTTTAAAGTTCATAAACCGATTTCGTTTAAAATAATAGAAGTTAAAAGTTTGAAAACAAAGTTTAAAATATCAATTTCTTTCTCAAGTCATGTCTCCAAATTTGTATGAATATAGAAAGAATGGCACAAACGTTTACATGTAACATGAATAAACACAATACACTAAATTTTTCCAAAACATGAAGATGATAGAATAAATGTTTTGCATTTTAATTAAATCTTCAGCACCTTTCTAAACTTTTAAAAATATTTAAATAATATAAAGTGTCTCAATTCACTTCAATAAATAGCGATAATGCCTTAGAATTATGTCTGCTTTATAAAACTATATCTGGATTCATAATTCACGAAATATGTATTGATTTAAATTACTTTCCTAACCTTCATAAGGGGCATATATTCTGTGAGATGAATCATTTATATCTTTAGTGCCTAAGTGCAGTTTTTACCTTGAAAGGTGTAGGACCTGTAGTAGCTTCCTACCGTCCACAATAAAACATCGTGGTTTTTACTTTCTCGTATACAAGAGAAAGTATTTTAATCGTCAAAAAATTCGAACTCGAGATGTTGACGAATCTCCACGTTTTAGACCTCCCTGAGTCCGAAAAACACAATTTTGGAATTATGTCTGTCTGTCTGTGTATCTGTCTGTGAACACGATAACTCGAAAACTATTAGAGCTACGGCGCTGTAATTTGGTATATGGTCTTTAAACATAATTTGTAGGTTTCTTTCAAATGTTGGACAAAATCCTTCTACGGGAAGTCTGTCTGTTTGTATGTCCGCGGTCATGTGAACACTATAACTCAAAAACTTGAATAGCTATATGGATAAAATTTGGTACATGGTTCTATTGTCATGAATGTAGGTCCGTATAAAATTTTGGGCCAAATCCGTCAGAGGGTTGACTGTCTGTCGGTCTGTATAATTTACTTTTGAAAAGAATCCGTCACCTCCACGCGCATGCGTACTGGAAGCAATCTTCTGTGCACGCGAAGGCTATGAAGCGAATTACGTAAGTTTGTCCTTTGGCGGAAAATCGGTACGCATCTCTTTGAATTTGATTCTTTACGCAGATATTTTTCAATCACTATAATGAAAAACCTTCTGATAGTCATAGGATTCTGGGTAACAGTAGGTTCGAATTTTTTTATCCACGCGGAGAGAGGGGAAACAGCACCTTTCTGGGGAAGTATACGAGAAAGTTTAGGGGTGAACACTCCCACTCGTTTCCTCTAGTGCTCTTTTGTGGTACGTAACGGGCAGGTTTATTTTTTAGATGAATAGCTCCCGATTGCGTTTGAATTTTTAATTTTCCTAATTTTTCTGTATATTTCTTTTATATGCCTGCAAAATTTCGTATACCTGTGTCCCAGCCCCTAATTCAATATTGATCGTTATTTCCAATATATTGTGTTAACCCTTTATATCTCAAGAACTCCGATTTGAAAATAAATTACTCGGACGATAGAATACATCATTGTAAGTATGGAAGAATTAATTTAAAAAATTATCACGTTAAAATAAAAATTTATTGACAAAAAAGTGTTTTTTCCCATTTTTGCAACATAATGCAAAATGGCATAAAAAATTCATAATTTCTGTTTTTAAAACAGTTGTTAATTTTGTTTTTAACAAAAACCTTCAACATATTTCTCACAATTGGACGTGTCCACCCTTTTTAACTTCACCAATTCTGCAGAATTTTCACGAGCAATCTCGTGAAAATGTTTAAATGTCAAACGAAACTTTGTTTTTAAAAATCACCTCAGTATCACCATCTGTTGGGAAATATGTGCAGGGTGACAGTATTGCAAGAACCAATGAAATCGACTTGAAGAGCTTACTGTGGAAAATACAGCGCCTTTTGGGTTTGTTGCAGATACGCAACACCGTGACATAGAGGGTTAAAAATGTTGAATTATTTCAGGTTATCAACAACAACAGTTGTCATCCTTACGGAAAAACAAACGTGATCTCCCTCTTGAATTACTCTACATTTTGTTAGTAGAAATCGCAAGGAAATACAAAAATGTTATTTAAAAACGCAAATATAACTTTGCATGATCGAATATTTCAGTTTTATAAGCCTTTCCTTAAGCCTAAACAAAACTTTAACTTGTGATCTCACAGATGAGTTGCACCCGAACGTGTGACATATGTATTTCGCTCGACCGAAGGTTAAATATAGTTTTATGCTGGTTCAATAAAATTAATTTTTTATTAATTAATGAGAATTATTATTATAAACTACTAAAATTCAAAAATTAACAGCTCGTTGAATAATTGATCAGTTTCGAAGCGATTGCAAATACAAGTTCTTTGACGTGTCTTTAAGGGGACACTTGACTTTAATACACTTAATTAAATTACTTAATTAATTAAATTACTTATTATTAAATTAATTAATTAAAAAATTAATTAATTAAATTACTTTTATACACTTAATTAAATTGAAATTTACAGTTTAACAATAGGCTTCAAAAATTTTGAGTTTTTTAAGGGGACCTTATTAGGCATTTTTGTTATGCAAGTTTTTGATTTAGACTTCTGGGATTTGTTATGCATATATATTTGAGTATAAATACGTCAAATATCCTTTAATAAACTCGTTAAAACTAAATATATTATTTTTTAAAAAATTATAATTTTTAAAAATTTTAAAAAGTTCCATGCGACGTAATTTTTAATTTTTTTTATTATTTTCCCCTTATTATCATACAAAAATACATTTGGAACAAAACTGGGTAACATTTTGCAATTATATTTAAAATTTAATTTTGGGGAAATATTTTTATGTGTAGGCACTGAATTTTCATAAGAATTTTATGTTTTTCTGAACTAAAATTGACTTTTAACTATCGAAAAGAACTCGAAACATAAAGTGAATATCCAGTTTTATTTTAATGTATAACAGAAATCTTTATTATAAATTTAATGTAATTTTCACCAAAATTAAGACACCTGGCAAGACAATTAAATTCGAAAAAATATAATTTTGAAAAAAAGTCATTAAAATGTACTTACTCTCGTTAACCCATTAAATATTGTTTTTATATAACAATATTTGTTATAATGCCATTTTAGTCATATATAAGTATATATTTTGGAGGTGAAACGTTAAAAAAAGGAATTTCATATTTTGGTTATTTTTTGCTAATTTCAGAGCACACCGTCTACATAACTCTTTAATAACGAGGCGTCTTTTTTCTTTTAGCTCCCTTAAAACAGGGACTTTTTGGGAGAAAGCGACTTGAATTGGGCTCTCCCAAGCTGGGTGGTCATTTATCCCCTTACTTAACCCCCTGCTATAACCTTTCCTTAAGGCGCACGGAAATGGGCTGTGGTTTGGCAAGGGTAATTAGACCCCCTACTTTGCTTATCTCCTAAGTGATCTCAGCACCTCCCCTCCCCTCAAAAGAAGATAACCACCTCAGACTGGCCTTCGAGGCTCTTAAGAGAAGATTTTTAAACCGCCTCGCTCGGTGTCAGAGGGTTAAGTTTGTTTTGTTGACTTTGGAACCGATTCTGACCTACTGTAGTAGCTCGTGGAAGGCCAGGTCGTGGTCGTACACATGCAATTACACGAATCAACGATCGTTATCTGTCATTAAGAGCCCATAAAAGTTGAACAAGAAAAGCCACCGATCTGCAAAGGGCCTATAAATACAACATGCAATTAAATACAACATGCAATTAAATACAACAAGCAATTAAATACAACAAACAATTAAATACAACAAGCAATTAAATACAACAAGCAATTAAATACAACATGCAATTAAATACAACACGCAATTAAATACAACATGCAATTAAATACAACAAGCAATTAAATACAACAAGCAATCAAATACAACATGCAATTAAAGCATATTGCGATATAAAAATAATTATAATTTTGTATTTAAACAGCGAGGCAGACCTGAGAACATTTCTCATTGGATCTTGGAAGCGCCAAGTGAAATATTTCATTCACTTAAGAATGTAATAAAATAGCAATTTATTCGAAAATGTTTGAAATAAATTATCAAACTCATCTCAACCTAAAAGTCATAAGAAATAGGATCCCCTTTCAAATCAAAAGAATCAGAAATATTTGCAGCAACTATTCTGCTACCGTCTAGGCCATTGACAATTTAAAGATTGATTTAAAATTAAACTTTTACCCTGTATATTTCTTTAAAATTAAGAATTAAAGAATTTTTTAATATCTGAGGCTTTATTTAATTAATTTTTTAATTTTCAAATTCTCCATTGCACTGGAATTGGCTATAATACTCATATTACACCTTCTGACACTTTAGTAAAGGGTCCCCTGCAGATTTCTCTGAATTATAAAAATAAAAATGAAAATAAAAATTATAAAATGCATAAAAACAATTTTAAAAAATTTAAAATGCTGAAAAACAAAGCAAAAACTATAAAAAAACTTTATGAAAAACAGTAAAAAATTATTAGGATTTTAGTTAATGTATCCCTCACTAGATCGAAATAGGTGCACACACCTAAAAACAAATTTCACTTCTGAGCACCTTTTATCCATTCCACAACAAAAGATGTAAGACGTTTTAAGCCCTTCTTTTCAGATTATGTTTAAAAGACTGTTTAGAATTTCTTTTTTGTGGATAAATGTTTTCTTTCCAATATGTTCCGGAATAGGTTCAGGACTTAGAGGAAAATTCAAAATTTAGACCTTAAAGTCATTTTTTCTCGACAGGAAACCTATTCTATTTTTCAATCTGCATGGATAAAGGCCTCTGAAGACATCATCTGCCAGATTCTTATATATCCTCGTTCTTTTTCATTAGTTGTTTGTTAATATTATCGCATTTTTACCTCTTTCTCAGTGAAAACTTCCCTTAATTCGTATTTATATCTTGGAAATAGAAGAATTTTTTCATATGCTTAAATGTTCACCTCATCCAAGAATTTGGCCGTACATACAGAAAAGGCCGTACATTTGACAGAAACTGTGGTTCATTTGGAGGAGACCATTCTACAGAGACCATCTAACAGTAATAGTGCATTTCATTGTTCTAATTGAAATGTCAATAATTTTAGAGTTTGAGTTGGTTTTGTGGCGCAAGAGCCATAGATTTGACCATGCTGCGCTAAACTATGAAGAGATCCGTCAAGAAAAAAGTATGCAATTAATATATAAAAAATCAATGGTAAGAAAATACAATAAGGAGCACTGCTTAAATATATTGATAAAACCCAATTGACCGCAAAAAAAAGCAAAAAGGTTCACATGTGGAGCCTTGCCAAGTGAAAGAGATAAATCAACAGAATTGGCCCTAAAAAATGGAAACGTCGCGAGTTAAAATTCGGACATTCAGACAGTATGTGGTGGACTGACATACTGCAATTGCATTGGGAACACATTGGTGCCTGTTCTCCGAATAGTAGATAGCGATGGGTATATCGAGTGTGACCCACTTGCAGTCTTGTGAGAAGCGTATCAGCTTTCCTGTTCATTAGAGAAGGCCAAGGTTGCACGTGGGCTTTAACAGCGTGAAGCTTGTTCTCCGCCTCAATAATTTTAGAAGGAAATTCAATAATTTTAGAAGGAAAACAAGTTTCGACGTCAATCACAAAGCGACTTATCTTAACTGTCCATCTTATCAATTAGTTGTTGAAAAGTAAGGGGACAGTAGATTTCTGCCAATTTCTTATTTTTGTACTTGTGAGATCTCACCAGTCTTTAGAAGTTTTTGGTTATCAAATATCCAAACATAATAGAACAGTACTTTTCAATAGAAGTTCTCTTCAAGTTTTTACCCGATTCTGCTGGAATCATTCTGCAAGATTATGATTGAAAATTTTATTTTCTATTCTTTCTTCAAGGGACTTTAAAAACTTTCTTCTTGAATGGATTTCCTAATTATTGTCTAGAATGTTTTCATTATAATTTCAACTCCCTCTCCCGGAATCAATTTTAAAGATGAAGACCGTTCAGTTAAGACTTCATTAAAATATCAATGTTATATATACTTCAGTAAGGAATATCAATGTTATATATACTTCAGTAAGGAATATAAATGGTATGTATACTTCGATAAGGAATGTTATATATACTTCAGTGAGGAATATAAATGTTAAATATATTTCAATAAGGAATGTTATATATACTTCAGTAAGGAATATAAATGTTATGTATACTTCAATGAGGAATGTTATATATACTTCAATAAGGAATATAAATGTTATATATGCTACCGTTAAAGTTATAATTCAGTTATTCTATAGAATAACTGATCAAGTCAGTTAATGTGTAAAATAGATTAATTAGTTCACACTTTACCTAGTTATTCTATGAAATAACAATGTATTCTATAGAATAACTAATGAGACCGTTACAGCGTAAAATGAACAATTTTACATTAAAACAAATCCGTATTTTTTATAAATTATACGCTGATTGCAAATCAGCCATAACCGGTTCAGAACGAAAACCACTAGAATACCGTTACAGAACAGTAATATGGTTTTCTTGCCATATTAGTCTTATGGTTGGGAAGAGAGATTTACAGGGATACGTATTGGATGGAAGTCAATGATATCTGACCTTGGCTATCATTTTTTTGAAAAATTTGGCGACTTTCGTGACAAAATAAAGGTTCCAAAAAATACAGGAATTTTCTCGCTATCTCTATTAGGTGCGAAGTTATGGTCAAATTCCACAATAAACGTAGATTCGTTGCATTAAATCAGCTAGCGAAACTACTAGGCATCGCGAGCACAATTTTTCTTGCTTCATTAGAGTAATTAAAAAGCGTAGATTCATCACATTCAATGAGCTAGAGAAGCTACTAAGTTCTGGCTCTCGCTGCTAGTGAAGCCGTAGGATGTTCTTTAAAGTGAAAAAGTTTGCCCGGTCCCCACTTTAGATGCCGTAAGCGTCTCGAGCACAATTTTTTCTACTTCACTTGAGTAATTAAAAAACGCAGATTCCTTACATTCAATGAGCTCACTAGACTTTAAAAACTGTTTTATTGGCAATGTATTTTAATTATAGGTTTTATTTATTTACATAATTATTTTACATTAGTTATTTATATAGTTATTGTTATTTTATTATTAGTTATTTGTTATTATTAGTGTTATTATTAATTATTTATTATTATTACTTAAAAACTATTCATAAAGATTGAAAGTTTTCATAGTAATATTATGATCTTCATGAAAACTATTAGAAAGGCATTTGTTTTCCTTTTTATTTTCTTCCATTAACACTTCAGCTTATCTTTTATTAGTTATTAATAGTTAATTATCATTTTTATTAATATTATAGTATTTTATGTTTTAGTTTTATAATATTGCATAAGAAATTCGTTCCAAACTCATGCTTAACTGCAAACAAATCTTTTTTCTATTGATATTCTTTTCAAATATTTTGTTTTGCGGTCTATTTTACGTGTAGTTGAAAACTCCATGCTTCTATTTTAATCCGAAATAACTTTTTCCTCTGAAAGAAAAACGCAACTACGACAAAATAGTGAATCAAACAACACAAATGAAAACAGCACAAATAATTGAAAAATTGCGAGTGTTACCAACACATTGTTAATGTCTGTCTATGACAAATAGTTTCTTTCAGAAGAAGAAAATAAATGACAAAAATAAAAGCAGATGGAAACTTAAAGAAAAAAACGATAATAAATAAAAAAAAGAAGCAGATGGAAAAGCATTCGAGGTAATGAATGTGCTTCATACATCTGCGCAGATCTCGCTTTATTTATTTTTTTATAAATTTTTGCAGAAACACTTTATAAGTGTATGAGTAAAAATAAACAATGAAGATAAACTTTTTTTGCAACTCTTAAGATAAGAATACGAATTCTAAAAATGAGATAAAATTCTTTTTCTACAGGATTAACATCCTTTTGGCTACAGAAATTTCGCAAGTATAATTCATTCTTATTTGTAAAGAAGTAAAAATGTGTTTCTTTAATTCATATAATTTGGTTATCTTGTCTTGGTTTTAGCTTCTTTTGAGTTTTTGTAAAATTTGAAATCTCGAAAAATACTTCTACTTAATATGGGAAGTGCTTAGTTAAAAATAGTAAATATGAAAACCAATATTTTTTTTACTCATTGTTTGAACGAACTTTTTATCACTTCTACTTCAAATAGCTCGTGTATATATTATTTTTTGTTTCGATTTCGAATTTATTTGTGTAATCGAGTCTCTTAAAAGATAGCGGGAAAAAAAATGATGTTTACATGCACTTTTGTTTTTGCTGCCAAAAAGCAAAGAAAGTTTGAATTTTCAACCGATTAAATTTTGTTTTGAAAGCAATTTTCTTTTTTAAGATAAAACTATAGAATATTATTTTTCTATGTAAACTGTATCTATTGAAGGATTTGCATGATTTATTTATATATAATACTAGCCGTTTTCGGCGACGGGTTGGTTCTCCCGTTTAATGTATCCGACTGGTTTAAAATCGTCGTTTTTGATGAAATTATCAAAACTGTTTTATGACTTAATTTTGTAGCCTGTTTAATAAGCTTTCTAACACTGTCTCACATTTTACTATACGTGAATTACAAATGGAATTACAGCTGTTTTATTACCGAACTATAAGCATTATTTTAAGTTGCATGAAAATTTTAAATGCGTTTTCTGAGAAGTGATATTTTTGAGGAAAACTGTCGATCGCAACAATGATTTCTCAAAACGTTATTCAACTATTGATATGAAATTTTCTGAGATTGCTTTCTGTAATATGATTGATGTTTTCCTCTAACAACTAAGGTCAATTTTAAAATCAAGTAATATTTTCAAGTGTTTAAATATGGACGAAAAGCATTTTTTATGAAAAATTACCAGTTTAGTAACTATGTTCAGCTATATCTCAAAACTATTTCGAAGTACAAGAAAGATTTTAGAGCATAACACAGATAACTGTCATAAAAATGTACTCCTATAAGGATTTATGTATATTTAGAATATGAATTTGTCTATGGCTTTTAGCGTAAGGCAAATATTTTAGTCATTTTTCTTCAAATTTCTCAGTTTTTTTAAAAAATATTATATTGAAAGCTTAATTTTATAATATTTTCATAGTTTTAAAACATATGCAGTTGAAAAATAACATTAAAAAAATATATATAAGTTATTTTTCAAAAAAATGTCTCCGAACACAATCGGTTACCTTAAATTAGTTTTTGCTTTTGTAATTTATATTAATTATAGCATTCCCCGTCGCAGTTTCACCCACAATAACTCATTAAAGATGAACAAAAAAAGTGAATATTTTATTGTACTTGGCAGATAGTAAAATATATAAAGACGTAAATTTTAAAATGCCGGCGATACAATTCTGTATGATGCATCACAGTTAACGAAACTGAAAAACTGCCTTTCAAATAACTCTCACTCAATTCATCCAGCACTCATAGGTAGAATGATTAACACTGAATATGGCCGCGAAAGCCGAACACGGTGGACGCCCCGTGTGAACCAGTCGGAGCCAAATTTGATGGAAAAAGTAAGGTGGCAAGAAATTTATAGGTATACAAAAGACCCGGGAGTATAGGGGGTAAACAATAAATTAAAAAAAATATCAAAATTTAGGTTCCCGAACATTATTGCTTTTTTGTAATTCCTAGTTTCAAGGAGCTGAAATGAAATAAAAATTTAATCTTTTCCCAAATAAATAGGGGGCGAGTGACCCTCCTCGCCGCCACTTGTGTGAATTATGATTGGGCAGCGTTTCTCCCTAGATCGTAACCCGTCATTAACCTTCCCCTCCCCTTCCAGTGCTAGAAATAGAACTGTGACCTTGAGGAATCGCGAGCAACGTCGTTGCCCCGTCTCGCTGCGCTTGGAAACATTTTTTAAAAATTATTTAAAATTAAATTGAATTTTGCATGGAAATAAAATTGGTGTCATTGAAATGCTAATTATTTAAACTTTAGGATGAAGTTAAACTGATTTTTGTGAGACAATATGCTCTGAAGTTATTGTGGAAAAAGGTTAAAATTTAAAGTAATTTTCCCACTATTTAATGACCCGGGAGTGTAGGGGGTAGACAATAAAGATAAAAGAAAAATAATTAAAAACTTAGTTAGTTTTCCCGAACACTATTGTTTATTTGTAATTCCTAGTTTCAGGTAGCTAAAATGAAATAAACATTTAATTTTTCTCTAAATAAGTAGGGGGGGGGGCGATTGACCCTCCTCGCCCCCCCCAGGCCTCGCCGCCACTGGTGTGAACTATGACTGGGCATCATTTCCTCCTTGATTGTACATCTCCACGAACTGTCCTATCCCGCCCAGTGATATTAATAGAACCGTGACTTTCAGGAACCGTGAGTTACGCCGTTGCTCCAGAAAACAGAAGATTATAAACAGAACGTCGCATGGAAATAAAATTGGTGGCACTGGAAAAAAATAAAATAAATAAAAATAATAAATTTAAGAAGCTAAATTTTTAACTTTAAGATGATGTTAAAATGATTTTTGAGCGATAATGTGCTCCGAAATAATTGGAGAAAAACGTCAAAATTTAAGGTAATTTTTAAGCAATTAAAACTCTAGTTAAAATTTCGGAGAATTCTTTCTTAGTGAGCACATACTACCCAAAAAGCAACCACCTGCAAAATTTCTAATTTCTAGGCCTAATGGTTTGGGAGATTTCATGATGAGTGGGTGAGTCATGGTATTTGCCTTTTATATACATAGACGATAATGTCCACTCAACAACTTCACGGATCTTTCCTCTACCGTTAAGCTGGCTTCCTACCATAAGTTCTGAACTGCGCTAAATCTAATATCAAATTTGATGAATTATCACTTGAGGAAATTCAAATTTGGCGTCAGTACTGTACTCTTAAACTTAGTCAAAATTTTAATAAAAAGTTACCTACAATGCAATATACAAACATTTGGAAGCTTTTTCGTGCCTCATTATTTTAAATTGGCATGAAAGCGTGAGATTAAATGCTTGAAGAAAGGGTGAAAATCATTTCAGTCTACCTCACACACAATAAAAACAAACACACCTGAAATCAAATATCTGTTGCCACGCATTATAAAAATATTAATTTGAAGCACGTGCGAAAAAATATTTCAGAAATGCAATGAATACTAAAGTAA
The DNA here is from genome assembly GCA_013235015.1 of Araneus ventricosus. NCBI lineage: Eukaryota > Metazoa > Arthropoda > Arachnida > Araneae > Araneidae > Araneus > Araneus ventricosus. The sequence goes on from BGPR01046596.1 coordinate 11,408, forward strand.
AAATTCTGCTTTGGAGTTAATTTCCCAAGAAAACAATTTATACTATCACAACCGTAACAATTGCAAAAACGCGTGAATAAAAGATTTGCTGAAATAATGAGATGGTTTGAATTTTATTTACAACAATAAAGACATTGTTAAAATTCATGTTTCAAAAAATTTTTTATCATTAATTAAAAACAAACATGTCAAACATAACAAAATGTCGTATGGAAATAATATTGGTGTCATTGCAAATCTAATTTTTTTATCTTTAAGATGATGTAAAAATGCGTTTTATGCAATAATAGGATTCGAAGTTATTCCGGAAAAACGTTAAATTTAAAGTATTAAATTTAAAGTATTAAAATTTCGGAAAATCCTTTCTTAGTGAGCACCTACTACCCAAGAAGTAACCGTCTGCCAAATTTAAAATTTCCAGTCTCAGTGGTTTGGCAGACTTCGTGATGAGTCAGTGAGTGAGTCACGGTATTTCCCTTTTATATATGCAGATGAACATTCCATGCTTTTGGAAAATAAAAGAAACTATTAAATAGTTTCTTTCATTTTCTAAACAATGGCTAATAGGATGGATGGATGGCTAATGGACTTCCAAACA
>BGPR01046597.1:0-11845 GCA_013235015.1 Araneus ventricosus
AATACTCTTACTTTTTTCTAAATACTGATAATAAGGTGAAAAGCAGAAGAAAATTTTACTCAATTCCACTACATGGAAAATTGGATGACATTTTTATTTTACAAATACATATTATATTAATTTCAATTACGATATTACATTATTTTGAAAACATTTATTTGTAGAATCAAATACTATTTCGAGATTTTCTGCATTGCTTTGTTATCTATAAAATTATATGAAGGAAAACTATATAGCTCTAAGAAACTGAATTAGAGTGTTTCCTGTCATTAATATTCTGAAGCATTTTTAAATAAAGAAAACGATAACATTACATTCATCATGATATTTTGAAAATAATTATTTTTCATTCAGACGACTGTCTTTGTCCTTTAAAGCTCAAAATGGTTTTTCATAATTGATAAATTAACCACAAATGTGTATTCCATCGCAAGTTAAGCTTCAGATAGCAATCATGGCCACTTCAGCGTTCCGTTTTACGTTCCATATAATTTTTAAAAATCTATTTAGTTTCATAATTTATAAATTACCTATCCTATAACGAAAGAAGATTTAGATTTAATAAAAAAATTCTCGTAATTTTTTACCATTTTGTTTAAAAATAATTTTAAATATTACTTTTGATTTCTTTTTATGCACGATACTGAAACCTACTCTCTTGAAAAGGGCCAGCAATTAAATGTGTTGTTATTTTAATCAGAAAAAAATCAGCAATGAAATTTGTTAAATATTTCAGACGTAATTTTCTATAAACAAACGTCATTCCTATTGTCTATAATAATACAGTCAAATTATATAATAGTCCCATAACAGAGATAAAAAAAAGAAAAAGTTATCATATAGTTTTGAAAATTGGTACAGATGTTAAGTCGTGGGGGTTTCTTGATGACAGACTAAAAGTTCCCTGTCCCAGGAGGGAAGAAAGATAGTGTTACTTGATCGCTCAAAGGAGTCAGTTTCAGTAGCACTCCCGAGGTCATAAAGGCAGTCGGAAATGTACAATGCAGCTACGAGCTTAAATGTTTTTCCAAGGCATTCCCATATGCCCCCTGTGGAGCCACAGAGGGGCACGTGTGTTGCTATTGTTATATTTTATTGCTGAACGACAGAAATCGGCTAGAGTGTACCGGGCAGTCTATCAATAGATTGTATTACGTCCACCCTCTCAAAACCGGGGATTTTTTTTATCTCTGGAGTCCGTGCCCTAGAGTAGGTAGCAAATAATACAAAATAGTAATATCCTTTGAAAGAGGATAGAATTGCAGACATTTTAAGGAAGTCTGAATTCCATCCTCGGTTACTAAGTAATCAGCTGAGTTTCCTGTAGCAATCAATTTCAGGTAGCAAGCAATATTATTCTGCAGTCTCTCGAAAGTTTTTGACGAAAAACTCTGCAAAAGCAATTCATTTCCAATTAAAGGAAAAATTAAAAATATATTTTACATTTTAAGCTATAGAAAGTAATTTTTATTTCGTTTTGAAGAGCATTTATACCAAATTTCATCAAGATTGAGCAAACCACTGTAGATTTCTGTAAAGAATAAACTCACATTGCTTTATACATCTAAATGAATTATTTTTTTTATCAATTTTATGACAGTAATTGAAGGCGTGGAAAGTAAATGGAAGTCCAGTTCATAAACTTTTCTTTATTAAAAACATGAATGAGATGAATAAGATGCACCACACAGGCGCTCACGCAGACAACTACACATACACTAGAACTGAACAAAGTTTCGCAGAGGAAGAGAGTTAAATGCAAGCGAGCGAAACGACAGCGCCAATCAGCAATGCTGAATCTGCATAAACTGCTATCGTCCGCCAACGCTTGCATCCAACAGTAATAATAAATAAATTTTAAGTTAGTATTTAATCCATTACATAAATACATTTTTCATCAAACTGATTTCCGAAATCGGAGTATTAATATTTAAATTTTATTAATGATATTAAGTGTAATATTATTAAGTATTATTAGTAAAAATTCAGTAGTTTTTACACAAGATTTTCTAACCTAGAATTTCATTTAAATACTTTTTTTAAAACCTACTGCAATAAATACTTCAGTTATATGCAGTTATCTAGAGATAATGGTGCACATTTCTTTCATTTCATAAATCATGTATTTTATGTTAGAAGCATGATGTAGTAATGCATTTGATTTTTCTGATTAAATATTTTAGTTTTTATAAAACTTAATTAGTTTAATTTTGATTGATTGAATTCTTTGATTATTTAAAATTAAATTATATTATTTGTCTGGGTATCTATTTTCAAACCATTATATCTATTTTATATGAATAAAGTGAATTGAAAAATAAATCCCAGGTAAGTATTTACCATTAAAAATAAATACCCAAGTAAGTATTTACCATTAAAAATTAATACCCAGGTATTTTACACCACTGATTATAGACTTTGTTAGGAATTATTTTCAATGAAAAAAGCTTTTAATTGTGGCTCTACTTTTGTTTCTTTTTCATCGGTCAAAATCCACTGACCTGCACAAAATTTAATTTTTTCAAGAGTTAAATCTTAGCAACACTGAAAATCATCTACACAGTCTTCCCCTGCGTGGATTTTACATTCCATCCTAGCAATAACCATTTTATTTTCTAGATTGAACTTTTTAGAATCGCTGAAGTCGTAGCCTCTGAAAAATAAAATGCAAAAAAAAAAAAAACCGCGCAACGGAAGATTAGATCCTTGCTCCGCATATGATGAATTGTGGTTTTCTCCGCGATAGTGATTCTGTATAAGGCATTCTGATTGGTCAGAACAATGGAAATTTTATAACTTTAATTTCTTTGTATTTATTAATTTGCGTCGATCCAATGTAGACCATTGAATTATAATTTTTTGGATTTCATATTCTTTTCTTTGGTTAATTTCAAAAGTTTTCCCGCAACCTAATAATATTACTTGAACGATAGCGAGGCATGTCCTGCGGCCTATTATCGGATTTACGTCAACTTGCCCAACTAGAAAGAGCCCTTGCGGAAATAGGAATGAATAGATTTTACAGTCTATAGACTAGAGAAAGAAGGAAACGCACTCTTGTTACAGATAACAATCTCACCGATCGTCTTCAGAGAAACCACAGGAATCTCATCTCCGAAATTGGGACGGCAAGAAAAGCTTCCCGTACCCCACCGGCAAGCAGCTACCCCATGCACAGATTACCCTCCCTCAGTCCCGCGATAAGAAAACTGCTGGGTAACTTTGGAGGGTGGCAATATGTGTACCTTTTGACTCTTTTTTTTAAATTTTAATTTTAAAAAAATTAAGCGAATTTTTGAGTTTTTCCTTAATAACTGCCGAAAGTTCTACCGCAGAAAAATCATTTTTACACCATCTGAAAGTGCAAAAAATTACCTTCTCAATGATATCAATTAAGTTGCCGGACAATCTTTTCTCTAATTTTAATAGCCTTTTTAAAATATATTTTGGCATAATTTACAACAACGTTTCATTGTTGCAGCGCATTTGAAACCGTTTTCATTGTTTAAGCAAGTATTTAATTGAGTGTTTGTCTTTTAGTGTTGAAATGCGAAGTAATATCTTAATACATTTTCTTTCATATTCAATTTCATGTAAGTCTTTATGGAATCTGTAAATCAAGCTCTCTAAGACATTATATATATTAGGAAACATATTCAAAAAGCTGAATGGTTATGGTTGCTACGTTTTTATTCTTTTAAGCACGTTTAAATTCAGTTAAAATAAACTGGCCACATAAATGCGCTGCACCATTTTAAAGTTAAAATAGATTTTTTTTTCAAGAGAAATAAGAAAGTGAAGATGGCGCCAGCAATGTGCAATTAGATGTTGCATGACATGGTCAGTTATTAGACTCCATGGAGGTCATTTATGTAGGTAATGAACAGAACAGGTATAAGGCCATTCATTTCCAGAATAGGAAGTTTAAAATTACATTGTAAAAGCAGCCATGAATGTAAAATTATAAAAGATTCAGTTAAAACCATATTTCGGGCGAACAAGCTGGTCGCCGAAGGCGACTAGTTATATATAAAAATATTTTTTAAAAATTATTAAATTTAAATGAATAAACTGTACAACAATTTAATTCATATGATCGTAAAGGTAATTTTGCATTTTTTGGTGGTGTAAAAATTAATTTTATTTTGCAAATACTTCGCAAGTTATTATGGAAAAATGCCGAAAGTTTGCTTAATTTTTATATAATTGAAATTCAAATAAAACCTTCAATTACATAGCCCCCAAGCTGCACATTAACAACCAACAAAGTATGCTTGAGCCAAATTTCGTAAATATAAGTCCATCAGTCTACCCTGTAGAGCGCTAACACGAACATTATTATTAGCAGAAATATAAAGCAGATTTTCTGTCTGGGAGCATGTGTTCTTCAAACAATTTTATTTATTCATTAATATTTCGTCCAACATTGATGAAATTTGACTCGTTAGGAACAAGAGAAAAATCTCAATTAGTTTATTAAAGTCCAAATGTTGGGTTTTTGCCGTATTATCTTTCAAAAACATAATCGCTTAGAAATTACTTTTACACAATCTCAAAATAAAAATAATTAATATATGTCTTTCAATTGTATCAAATTATCTGTTCCCATTTTTCCATTCTTTAACAAAGTTTTAAAAATTGTTTTTTATGATTTGCTACAATGTTTCAATTTTTGTCATGAAAATCAAACTTAAGGGATTAACTTTATTGTTGTCGTAATACTAAGATAATGTAAAAACTATGGTTATCCAACTTAAGTACAATAAATAAATCAACTCCAAAGTAAATTTCCACGTACTCTCAGGTTGATCTTATACACTTCTTAAAATATGTTTCTCAACTCACGGTCATTGAATGAAGTGTTTTTTAAAAATTGCAGTTTAATGTTTTGTTTAGTGAAATATTTTCTCACATCAGCAGAAAATGTATATATAATGTGTATTAGAAGACAACTTCATATTTTAGAAAAAAATTAGACTTTGCTTCACCAAGAACGATAATAAATGACTTTTCATGTCTTTTGTAAAATTAGTATTTGTCACTTGTTCCCATTCTGCAATTAATGATTCAAATGTATTTTGCATGTTATTACTTTTACACGTTATTATTGCTTCATTATACACATTAACACATCTTCTAAGTAAGCTCATCTGAAAAACATCCAGAAACGCATCTTTTACGGAAGGTCATCTTTAAAATATCCATCGATGTATCGCCTACGGAAGCTTGTCTTTAAAGCCTCCCGCTAAGCACATCAATCAGAAATACCACTAAGCACGTTGTCAGGGTCTCCAGCCCCGCGCATCGTAGCAACGAGCATGAAAGCTCCCCTTTCTCCCGGGAGGGTTTAAGGAGGTGATGGAGGCAATTCGTACGTCCCCAGGAAGTTTCGTGCTGTGTGGGAAGTATATTATATGTTGCACCTACTGTATTTCATGGATTTTGATGATCGTCTTATTTTTTTCAAACACAAACCACAAGCTCTTTTTCTCAATGCTGGTTGCTGTTTACTTACTTTTTCTGGTTGTGGTATATAATTTAGATTTAAAGGCATGGTAATGTCGTATAGCGATGATCAGATTTTTTGTGCTCGAGTAGTGAGGTGTTTTCATAAGACTGACGTTCTTCAAAAAAATTCTTCGGCTTGGTGGATTATTGGCAGGCTTAATACATATCAAACACTTTTGGTAATGTATAATGAAATATTAAATCGCTGTAATGCGCACTGGATATATAATTATCAAACTGAAACTTTAAGGTGTGAAAAAAAGTTCAAATTACACGAGCGGGCGCGCTTCGTAATTTTTACGAGAGAAGCATAAAATAGTATGAAAACACCTTGAAACTTGGACAAACGCATTTAATCCCGAAGAGAAGGGGCGCATGAAGGAATAGCAATGACCTTCAGACAGTTTTGACTCCGAATGTGAGAACAGGGCATTTAAAATTCCGTTTGTCTTAAAATTTGAGCAGGCGCGCCCGCTGGAAGTTTAATTCAATATTTTATTTTTAACTAATTTAAGGTAATTTGATCACTGGATTTAATTTACTGAGCAGATATATTTAATTTATTACCTAGAATTTAATTAATAACAATTGCGTGCTATAAATGTCATATTATTTTATTTTCGATATTAATTTCATTAATACTTTTTGATAATTATGACTCTTTTAATTCAGAACTTTTAACCTACTACCTGAATTTCGCGTACATCCAAATTATTGAAAGATTCTAAGTACTCTTTGAATGTAGGGTCAAGCTTCGCTAGCTTAAGGTCAAGTATCCTTAAAGTTAGGGGTACTTGAACCTAGGTTATTTCAAGAAATACATTTATTTTATGACTAAATGAGACAAAAATTTAGAATAAGCACATTTCTTTTACTTAAAAACATATCCCTTTATCATGCTAAATATCAAAATTTTCATTAAATATAAGAAAATGTAAAAGTAGAGTCATGTATACTAGGTTTCCCTACTGATATCACAACTTCTGCAGCTTTCGTCAATTACAAAATAGGATTCATTTTTTCGGGAACAACAAAAATTTTGCCTTTTATCGTTTAGTTAATTGCGAACACCAATTGGTGACATAAAAAAATTCTAATAAAAAACGAAAATTTGAAATTTGGGCAAATAATTATTTAAAAATTAAAGTCTCTTTTTAAGGCAACCGATATTTAATTTTACTAATAAATGAACAACAGAAATGGACGAAAACTTTCTGCATAGACGAAAAATAAATTTTCAAATCTCTTTTAAAGGAAGATATAGGGAAGTATATATTTATTACCTGTGGCCACATATTTATTACCAGTGGCCACATATTTATTGCCAGTTGCCACATATTTATTACCAGTTGCCACATATTTATTACCAGTTGCCACATATTTATTATCAGTTGCCACATATTTATTACCAGTGGCCACATATTTATTATCAGTGGCCCTATATGTGCAAAAGGAAACGAAAACGGAGCGACTACTGAGATTTAACTCAAAAGTAGATAAAGAAACATCACTCCACTGTATCACATTACATTTAATCTAAGCGACAGCCAATATCTGATCTTACATAGTTTCTTATGTCAAAATATATGCATAACTTGCACAGTCTAAAACATGCCGACATTCAAGAAATCCAAATTTTTCATCGTCCAACGGAAATTACACTGAACAATAAAAAATCTTATACTTTACGAACATGCTTGTTTTGTTAAGAAATGTTGTTCAAATACAAGCGTTCGTTTGCAACAAATGGTCGAAAACTACTTGGAAAGAATATATCGGTGAACAAAGAGGTGTTATTTCTACATTCTTAACTTCCCTTGCATTTGCTTGTCTCAACTCTTTCTCCTTCCAAACATAGACCTTTAATTACTTCACTTAGTAAATAGTCGAAATCTGATGATCACTTGAGTTTTTATTGACCGAATTGTTAAATTTCCGTGTAATTAGGCAGTGCCACTCAAAGAGTAAGATTTAAAATTGCCTCCGCTTGGAATCCGTTGTGTTGTTACTTGTTAGGAAACGCTACAAAAGAATGGTACAAAGGAGAATTTGACAATAGCACAGTTTTTGAAAATATTCGATGTAATTTGTTTGTAATTAAAGTCTTCCTGTTTCGGTCGATATCAAATCCTGAATGCATTATCTCAGAAAATAGAGGACTTGAATTTTTATTTTGTTTATAAATTGAGGAAATGTTTGCTAATTAGCGGTAGATTTTTTACTTTTATATCTTTCCACTTCTGCTAAGGAATGATACGGTAAAACTATTCCAATCTAATGTTTACTTAAGATAAATGTTTACTATTACGTTATTACTAAAGTATAGGCGAACATGGTTCTTGCTTATACGGGCAGATATAAACCAGTTCATCAGATGGTTTTGTGCTATATGTTGTAGCGGAATTCTGTAAATATATTTAGCATTATGTTTACTACCGTTAAATTAATGCTGCATTTTTACAAATATGAATTTTAAGAAAATATATACTTTTAGTTGATTGTAGATTACAAGTATATATTATCTGTTTCAAATGTCATGTTCTGAAACTGAATGGATAATACGGGGAAAAACCACCTTTATTCCAATATTTATAAAGAATAAATTTTCACTTTTTATAGCTATACGAGTCGCTTTTAGAAAAACCTTCTCAAGTTGTTCTTAAAATATATTATCAATAACAAACATAAAAATAGGAAAACAAATAGCCAGACAATGGAGAATGATTTCTTCAAAATAATAAGGTAATATTATCACAAGAACTTCCAAATATTTTCCGCAAAGAACACCTATGAAGCACATACCAGCATATAGTACCGAGAATTATATAGAATTTCTTTGATTTTATATTCAAGTGAATTAAAGATAGATAAAAGAATGAAAAATTCGGAAAGGGATATCGTATTAGTTTTCAGATATTAGAGGTTTTTTAGTAACAGATATAAATTTTTGAAGAATTTTTGTAGACAAATTCTTTTTTCGTGCTAATATTGATTCGGTACTCAAGTAAGTGATGACTCTTTGATCTCTAACTGCAACCTTTATCTCTGTGTCATTATGTAGAAAAATAACATTCCAAATTGATTTCTATTTTTACCGAAACTAGGAGGAATCACGCTGTAAATTCCTTTTATGTATTTATGTACATTTCCGAAAGAGGTTTTTTGTTTCACAGTGCATTTCATTTTGAATGAGTTTCGACTGTGAAAGGAGCCCATGTTAGTCGTTTGGTTTCGATTTCAAATGATTTTGTGTTTGTTTCCGGTAATGGAATTTTTGTCTTCAGAAACAATGAATTCATTTTGGACTGGTATTTTTCTTATTTGAGATTGTTTGTGGATGATTATTTGTGGATTTCAGCTGCAATTTTGCTTCGAAATAAATAGGAACAATAGGATGATTTTGAGCAATAAATTGATTTTTTATAACTGTATGAAAGAAAAAATTAAATAGAAAAGTTTTAATTTGATCTGATAAAGATTTTGTGACGAATTTAAAATGAATTCTAAATGTGCGAAAGGTTGAATTCAAGACATGTAGACACTTATACAAAATTTTTATTTATTGAAATTATTTATATGCTTCCTTTTTAACTTTCTACAATATTTCCCTATAATTTTTTAACTGAAAAAAGTAAACTAAACCCACTAGATTTTATTCTTAAAAGATTTATTTAAACTGAATCAAAGTTGAGCAATTGCAATGAAATTTGATTAAGTTGAATTTTTCGGCAGTTGGGAAATTTCTTTATGTAAATACAGTATATCTCTATAGATTTTTAATTCAAATTATTATTAAATTATATATTATCATTGTTTTCATATATTCATTAATTTTTTCTTTTACCTTTGTGGTGAATTTTTTGATAAAATAAATATTATAAATAAATTACTCTTGTATCATCTACGTGATTTCAATGACAATGTTTTTATTTTTATAAAATATCTTCTATTTTTTATTTTCAGTTTGGCATCATATAAACTTTTACTTTCAAATCATTGCTGGTTTAATCAAAATCTACTGTTTTACATGTTTAGCAATATTTGACATTTGCCCGTGCACATTAAGATCACCCATAAATCACATATTTCATTTTTTTCTTTATGAACCAACACTTTTATTCCAGTTTCACAGTATTTATAAAGAATAAAAATGACGGGAGGCTCTCTTTTTCAAACAGCCGCTTATGTTAAAGGCGTAGGACTATTTTACTCGTGTGACTCTTTTCTGATTTTCAAATGTTTTTGTGTAACTTCTGTTGTTACCCTTTTTCTCTAAAATAAGACATTAGTTATGTTTTTAACATATGTAGTTACCGAGGTATAGAGGATCGTGTCACCAATTCAAGAATATTTTTGCCCAACTTTGCTACTCAGTAGTCGCTGAACTACAATTCCGATTTTCAATGGTTTTTTTTGTAACTTCTGTTTTTACCCTGTATCTCTAAAATAAGACATTGTTTATGTGTTTAACTTATGTAGTTACCGAACCCTGTATCTCTAAAATAAGACATTGTTTATGTGTTTAACTTATGTAGTTACCGAGATATAGAGAATCGCGTCACCAACTCATGAGCATTTTTGAGCAATTTTGCGACTCAGTAGTCGCTGAACTACAATTCTGTTTCAATGTTTTTTTAGTAACTTCTGTTGTTACCCTTTATCTCTAAAATAAGATATTGTTTATGTGTTTAACATATGTAATTACCAAGATATAGAGGATTTCCTGTATAACGTTTTTTCTTGCGTTTTGGCGTGTGAATCAAATGCCTTCCTGAGACCCCAATGGGAGGAAGGTAGTCCTACGTTAAAAACTTGCAAGTCTTATCTTAATATGTGATGCTTTCTGAAAACCTTTTAAGATTGTTTTTGCAAATATATCGTCAATAAAAAACACTTAAGAAGCAAAACACTATATCTAGACATTGGTGAATGATTCCTAGAAAAAAATATGTTTATATTACTGCAAGAATTATCATATATTTTTCACAAAGGACATCTTATGGCGATCATACCAGCTTATAGTACCGAGAATTATATATGGATTTATTTGATGTATATTCAAGTGAACTAAAGATGGATAGCTCAGTTAATGGAAAATTTGGAAGGGATATTGTATTAGTTTTCAAAACTTATACGGTTTTTAGCAACAGAAATAAATTTTTGATGAAAAGTGGTAGACAGACTCTCTTTTCATGCTAACTTTAATTCGGCACTCCAGTAAAATGAAGTCTCTTTGATCTCTAACTGCAAACTCGATCTCTGTGACATTATGTAGTGGAAAATAGCACATCAAATTGATTTCCTTTTCTTACCGAAACTTGGAGGAATCACGCGACAAATTCCTTTCATGTATCTATTTATATTTCTAAAATCTGTTTCTTCTTTCTCAATGCATTTTATTTTGAATGAGTTTCGATTGTGAAAGGAACCCATGTTAGTCTTTTGGATTGGATTTCAATTTATTCTATGTTTGTTTGTGTTTTTTGAACCTGGTAAAGTAATATCTGTTTCCGAAAGTAATACATTTATTTTGAACCCCGGTTTTCTTACTTGAGATCATTTGCTTGTGGGAGTTGTTTCAGATGCAATTTCTCTCAGAAATAAATTCGAAAAAGGCTTGATTTGGAATAATTAATTGATTTCTATGACTTATTTTTTATGAAATAAATAAATAAACCGAAAATTATTTTGTCTGATTAAATTGCTGTACAAATTAAAATTGAACTCGAAGAGCAAAACGGTCAATACATAATATGTAGCCATATATTAGTAGTACAAAACTTTAATGTATTAAAAAATTTTAATGTTTTCCTTTTCCACATTCGACAAAATTGGCACTTCGAATGCAGTGTCGTTGCAAGGCTGAGTGGAGCCCGGATCATAATGTGATACCCCCCTCTCACCATCAGTATCTTAGGGGATTTTTTTTGGCTTCCTCCTAGTATTTGATTATAAAAAGTGACAAAAAGTAACGTTTTGTTAACTTGACAGTAGCGTAGCGAAAGAGAATGGTACCCTGGAAAATAATACGATTTTTTTTAAAATTTTACCCTAGTTGTCATCAGTGGCTTAGCAAGCGTAAATGCAGACTGGAGCGTGGAATTATTTTTACGCTCCCTCATTATATATTTCTTTAAAAAGGTCATAAACACAGTAAATTTCTGACTCCATGGCACCCTTAAAACTAGCACCCGGGGCATTTTTACACCCTTGCCCCTTGGTCGCTACGACACTGTTTGAATAAAATGCATATCTTGCATCGGAATGGAAATTTTATGAAAACTAATTTATTTGCTCAAGCTCTTTTTAGTCTTATCTGTCTTTTACGTTTCAAATT
>BGPR01046598.1:0-12004 GCA_013235015.1 Araneus ventricosus
AAAATTTAATTTTACTCTATTTTTATAAATGAAAAATGAGTAGATGGAGATTATTAATATGAAAGAAGTTTACATTAATATCATAAAACTAGTTGAACGTGGGTGAAATGTGTTGATTCAAGAACACTGTTCAACTATATATAAATAGCAGATTTTCTTAGCTTCCCCTAGGCTTTCAATTTTTTTATGCTTGAATGCGGTATTGGAACAAAATCTATTTTACTTAAACCACAATATTTATTTTACGTAACCATTCGATATGGATCTTTAAAGCATTGAGGCATTGAAAAAAAATCTTATATCACATAAATTGTATTAAAAGAATTGTACTTGAAACATAATATAGCATCAAACCAGGCTGACATTAAACAAAAAAAAATCCGACACTGCAATTCTTCCGGAAATATAACCTCAATGCAAATAGCATTAAAATTCCCCACACCACAGGGGACAGTGGGGTTTCGGATCCTGTGCCATCTCCAATTTGCAGTAAGTACATCCTTATCAGTCTTCATTGTGTTGACCTGTGCTCTCCCCGGATAATCAATCAAGATGTCAAACCAAGAAAGGGGGTAAGAAATTAGGAAAAGTACGTGTGTTACACTTTAGAGACAGTTCACAATGAACGTAAAATTCAGTGCAAACCGATTTCGGGGTGTTTTCGACCACACGTTGAAATGCGTGTTTAACGATTTTGGGGTTGTCCAAGGTCAACGTAGAAATACGTGTGAAACACTCAGAGGGTTAATATAGTGTTACGGTATTATTATGCTGCCATCTGTCGAACGTAAAAATAACTTCACCTTAAAATATTGATCAATACTGATTAATGTAAAAATCAAAATATCATGTGCATTGTATTGTATAGTATGATATAATATTCAGCATCTTAAAGAATAATTGTTCCAGTGGTGTTTTTGTAATAAAACCTCCAATCGAGTGATATCCTGAATTAAAATGAAGATTTTTATAAATAAACATTGTTTTTATATTATTTGTGAAAATTTAGTATCTCGGAAATACTGATACATACAATACAATACTTTATTACAGTATTCGGTGTTCATAATATTGTATAACATTGTATAAATATTATATAATATTTCTGTACTACCTGGGGCATACGATTTATTTTAAACTCTTTTCTTGATTTCATTAATTTTTTAAATTTTGTGTTGAGAACATGATTTGAAATCAAAGAGAGAGAGAGAGAGATTTTCGCTAATAACTACGTTTTGCTAGTAGAATAAATTATGAAATTAGGGTTCAAATTTAATTACTTTTAAAATGGGAGAAAATGTAAGTTATTATTTTTCAACAAACATTGACTGTTTTTCAGGTTAAATTTTGTTTATAAACGTTAAAATTTGAACATTAAGATAAAGCGATATAGTTTTCTTTAAAGCGCGAGTTCTATATTTAGTAAAAAGATGGAAAATGTTTCAAAATGTTTTTATAAAAAAGTTAGTTTTTTTCACAAATTATCGTTGATATATTGAATTAATAAAAAGAAGGACGGTCTAGGAGATCCTATTAAAAATCGGATGTTATTTTAAAATAGAGACAAAGATAATTATCTCTTATTGTGCTATCATCTTTGCATCAAGCTTGTTTTGCAAACTTACAGCAAGCTTGCATTGCAAGGAGGGGTGCTAGTTGTCATGGCGAACTTAAGGCAAACTCGTTCTGCAGGCGAGGATGACGATTCTGCATTGTTAGTTTGTCACAAGTTGGCTTCAAGCTTGGCGCGTCAAATTTCCCATGACAAGGTAATATCACGCCAAAATCAAACTTGCTGCAAACGTACGTGGTATCTGGGTAACCCTCGGATTCGAACCCCCAACATCTCGCTTGCTAAAGATGTGGTATTAACTACTCAGCTAGCAAGACTCTGAGAGGAGAAGATAGATTGTGCCAATAGATCGTGTGTCTGCGATTTATTTTAAACTGTTTTCTTGATTCCATTAAATTTTAAATTGAGAATATTATTTGAAGTCAAAGAGAAAGTGATTTTCGCTAATAATAGCACGTACGTTTGCAACAAATTTGAATTTTACTTGATATTATCTTGTCATGGCAAATTTGGCGCGTCAAACTTGAAATGAAACTGTGGCAAACTAACAATGCAGAATCGCCACCCTCTCTTGCAAAACCAGTTTGCCACAAGTTCGCCGTTACAACTAGCACCCCTCCTTGCAATGCAAGCTTGCTGTGAGTTTGCAAAACAAGCTTGCTGCAAAGATGATAGCACAATAAGAGATAATTATCTTTGTCTCTGTTTTAAAAAAAACATCCGATTTTTAATAGCATCTCCTAGACCGTCCTTCATTTTATTAATTCTATAAATCAATGATAATTTGTGAAAAAACTAACTTTTTTATTAAAAAAATTTTTTTAAATATTTTCCATCTTTTTACCAAATATAGCACTCGCACTTTAAAGAAAACTATATCGCCTTTTTCTTAATGTTGAAATTTTAACGTTTATAAACAAAATCAAACCGAAAGAACAGTCAAAGTTTGTTGAAAAATAATAACTTATACATTTTGTCCCAATTTAAAGTAATTACTTTTGAACTCTAATTTCCTAATTTATTCTACTAGCAAAACGTAGTTATTAGCGAAAATCGCTCTCTCTTTGACTTCAAATTATATTCTCAACTCAAAAAATTAATGAAATCAAGAAAACAGTTTAAAATAAATCGTATACGAATCGAATCGAACGATGTATTAGCGAAATTTATCTTCAACTCTCAGAGTTTAACTGGCAGAGTGGTTAGGGTATCAGTTTAGGAAGCGGTAGGTCGCTTGTTCTATTCCGGGTTGTGTTCGTACACTGTTTTAGCTATAGCTTGCAATGAGTTTCACGTGACAAGCTTACTGCAAGTTCGTCGCGTGGTGACTTCGAAGCTGACGTTAACGTGCTGCAAGCTTGTTTCAAGTTTGCACTCTTGCCATGCCAAATTTGTTGCAAGCTTGCAGATTTTGCAGAGCAAGATTGTTGCCAACTAAAATTGCTATCTGGGGTATTGCTAGTAGAATAAATTCTGAAATTAGGGTTCAAAAGTAATTACTTTTAAAATGGGGAAAAATAAGTTATTATTTTTCAGCAAACATTGATTGTTTTATTGGTTTAATTTTGTTTATGAATGCTAAAATTTCAACATTAAGAAAAAGGCGATATCCCTCCTTGCATAACAAGTTTGCCACGGCAAAAATAGACAACTAGCGTCACCCCTCCTTGCAATGCAAGTTTGCTGTAAATTTGTCATGACAAGTTCACAGCACGATTGCAAAACAAATTTGCTGCAAAGATGATACCACACTAAGAGACACTAAAACAGAGAAAGATCTTTCTCTGTTTTAATAAAACATCCGATTCTTAAGAGCATCTCCTAGACCGTCCTTCTTTTTATTAATTCAATAAATCAATGATAATTTGTGAAAAAACTAACTTTTTTATAAAAAAAATTTTGAAGCATTTTCCATCTTTTTACTAAATATAGAACTCGCACTTTAAAGAAAACTATATCGTCTTTTTCTTAATGTTGAAATTTTAACGTTTATAAAAAAAATTAAACCTCAAAAACAATCAATGTTTGTTGAAAAATAATAACTTACATTTTGTCCCATATTTTTAAAAGTAATTAAATTTGAACCCTAATTTTTTCATAATTTATTCTACTAGCAAAACGTAGTAATTAGCGAAAATCGCTCTCTCTTTGACTTCAAATCATATTCTCAACTCAAAATTTAAAAAATTTATAAAATCAAGAGAACAGTTTAAAATGAAACGCATAGATGCACGATCTATTAGCGTAATCTAATCTCCTCTCAGAGTTTAGCTGGCTGAGTGGTTTGGACGACAGGTTTAGGAAGTGGTATGTCGGAAATTCGAATCCGAGGTTGTCTTCGCACTCTGTTTTTGCTGTAGTTTGCAATGAGTTTGACGCGGCAAGCTTGCGACAAGTTTGACGAGTGTTGACGAGTTCTATATTTAATAAAAGTTGGGATAGAGAAATTTTCAAAAGTGATATTTTTTTATAAAGAAACCTATTTAGGTTTTTTCAAATTAAGATTGATTTATTGAATTAATGAAAAAAAAGGACGGTCTAGGAGATGCTATTAATAATCGGTTGTTTTTTAAAAACAGAGACAAAGATCAAAACCAGATATATACAACTGTATCCAGGTCGTGGTGTGTAAGTGTGCCGTGTCAACTTTACAGCAAACTTGCATTGCAAGGAGGGTGATCGATTATGCTTTGTTACTTCGCAGGAAGTTCGTTGCAAAGTTGTCGCGTCGAGTTTGTCATGACAATCTAATACCAAGAAAAATCACACTTGCTGCAAGTGTGAGTGCTATCTGGGATGAAGCTGAATAACGTATTACTGTCCTTATCACTGCGTTCGAATCAAATATCGTGCAGAAATAGATTATAGGTTTTTTTACTTGTCTTTTGTCTAGTAAGCTGCAAAATTTGCTATTTAGTTTCCGTAAGAACATTGGACTTATTTTCATTTTATTGCAGTCGCAAAAAATTATTTTAAGATATTAAATGTCATATAACTTGACAATCTGAAAAATTACGATATTTCTCATTAAGAAAAGTATCGGAAAAATATACTACTACCCAGAAATAAGTTAAAAAAAATTCTTAAATGCATAATGCTTACAGATATATTTTAATATAAAATTCAACATCTAAACAATGAAACCAATTTCATACATGTTCTCCTATTTTTTTAAAACTTGTAAATAATGAAAAAACTCTATATTTAAAGCAAAATAATAGATATTTTATTATATTGTATCCTTTTCATTAAATTTTTGAATCTTAAGATATGAACTTTCGGAATTTTTTGAACCCATACTTGTTATTCAGTCCTGGAATCGATCAATTGTACGCTATTCTATGAGAATAAAATAAAACCTCGACAATTTGATTTTACAAAATATCTCAGTTACCTTAAAATAAAGATTAATATCACTTTAGAGCGTATAGTAAATCAGAAAATTCATACCTAATTCAGTTATCTTCCTTTTGTCAGTCTCCTTAGCAATGGTATTTAAATTTTACCAATTCAAATTATAAATTAGTAAGACGGTCGACAATACATTCATCTTCATATTTTTTTTATTTCATTCAACTTTTTTTTTCCTCGTTTAATAATATAATTTTTTATTTCATTCAACTTCTTCCCTTCTTTTAATAATATTTTAACAACTATCATTTTGTTGCCATTCTGAGTAAAATAAATTCCAAATAAACAAAAATAAAACAGTTAAACCTGTATATAACAATACTGTTTTTAACGATAAATCTAACTTTAGCGATATTTTCTTGGCGCCAAATCTGGTAGTAAATTTCATCAAAATCGCCCAATCCGCCGAAATCGCCAAGTGATTCAATCGGCCTATTTGTTACATACATTTTGGAGACTCTACCCTGAGAAACTGTGTTAGGGCTTATTTACCCCTCCTATACTTCAAGTGGGTTAATGAGGAACATGTTTGCCGAATTTCATCGAAATTCCTTTAGTCGTTCGAAAATGATGCTGGAACAAACATGCATACATTTAGTTTTATATATATAGATAATAGTAAGCAGTTAAAGAAATTGAATAATGAAGCCAACTTAAGTGACGTCACTTGAAACGTAACTGCGCGTGTTATCTTATGAAACTTCACATTATTTTAGTTAATTCTGTGACATCACATTCTTTACCTTCCTGGGGGATGCGCAAAGGATTCGGAAACTAAATTGTTGCTGCGCATTTCATGTTTATCACCTGAATATAAATTGACTCCATTGTAAATAATGATAGTAAATGTGAAAGTCATAAGTTCCCTTGAATATGTGGTTTTAATGAATCAGCGAAAGATTTTCTCACATTTTAAGAATCTTTCTCGACTCGAATGTATATACTATATGTAGATTTATAAGTAATTTATTTATTATTGGTTATTTTTTTCTTTTTTTGTCAGCCAATCAAATTCTTTAACTCTAATTAACGGCTTCTCGGACTTACATTTTCAAAGGGAATAATAGTTATTTGAACTAATCTTCATATAATTCCTTTTATTTACTTATCTTGATTAAGATCTGTTCATTAATTTATTAAGAAAAACCCCGTGAATTGACAGAATATGAAAATAAAACGCAAAATAAAGTTACCATATGTAGGCTTTTCTTCATCTTATCGAATAAAGAATGAAAAAAGGTAATAATTAGCACTATTTTTAATTATCTTTTTGCTTCATGCTCTTAATGAGTTACATCTGCGAAGTAATTATTATTTTAATGTATCGGCAGACTTATGTTCAAAAGTGAAGTACGTGTTTTTTTCTGCAGTGTTTCATGCACCTTTTACTTTTAAATTAGAAGAGAAGTCGATGGAAATGTCTTGAAATATAATATCCGCGAACACACTTTAGCTAATTAAGAACTGCTCAAAACACTCCATTATCGCTGGTGCCTTACTTTTTTTAATTATCGTTGCTATGTCAATTAAACTGCAAAAAAGCTGCGAGAATCAAAAATAAACAGGGGAACTTGCAAAAAAGAAAAAGCTTTAAAAGGAAAAAATGTTTTTTGAGTGATAATAATGAAACAGCAAAGATAATTAATTCTGTTTACGAATTCGCATGTAGGTGCATCTTTGCAATAGATATGAATTTATTTAACATTATTCTCGTTTAATTCATTGAAAGTGGTTGCCGTTTTCACGTTGAGTGCCTCATAAAATACAACTTTCCTATGATTGCGTTGCGTGAAAAACCTGTTCAAAGCATAAAGGTGATTATTCGATAAATTTTGACGTAGTCTTACGTCTCTCCATAGTGGTCTAATGGTGTGTCGGTAAATGAAAAAATTATGACGCTTTTCGCGCTCAAGTTAAACACTTATAGCTCCGCAACCAAATACAGTATACTCTCTATTATCCGTGCGCGGATTATCCGGTTTGCGGATTATCCGTCCTCATTCCGGACTCACAAAAAAATTTAAAGAGGAATATTTTCACACTTATCATGCATGTAAAATCGATATTGATGTTCGATCAACAGATTCAGTCCGTGAAACTAGTGACCCGCGACGGCGGAGGCGAAAGAATAGATTTTTTTCTTTCTTCCTCCACGTGCAATCTCTGCCGGTTCAACCCCTAGTTTTCCGAGAATTGAATCATCCACTTCCTTCTAGCTCATTCTCGTACAAACACGCTTCTACCTGACACGTCATTCTTTAACTTCTTCGTCTTCTCTCACTTTCGCGCGTATTCCTTTAGTTTCTGCGTCTTCGTTATCGTCAGTTAGTAGCGTGAAATTTTTTACTGGTAAAAATGAGTGGTGTGAAACGAAAACGAAACGTTTTAAAAGTTAAACAAAAATTAGAAATCCTTCAAAAACTTGATAATGGAGAATCAGCTAGTACTGATGCAGAAGATGTACTAAATGAGGGAAATACAATTTCTCATTCTGCTGTTCTACAATCTGTGGAAACTTTGTTAGATTATATGGGACAAAGAGGATTTGATTACGATGACATTACTGCAGTTCGTAAAATATGTGTCGACATACGACAAGAGATGAACAAACAGCAGAAACAAAGACGCATTACAGATTTTTTTAAGCAGTAAATGTTAGAAGGAAAATTCCTAGTTTGATGTTATACAACATGCAAATGAAAGTAATTTTTATATTTTTGTACTGATGTTGATTTTTTCTTTAATAAAAATGAGTGTTCGGATTATACGTGTTTTTCTATTGTCCGTGCGATCCCTCCCGGTAATTAACCCGGATAATCGGGAGTGCACTGAGTTAGTTTTAGTTTCATTTAACAGAGAAATGTCGGCATTGAAGATTTCAAAAAGAATTTTAGAATTTGGAATAACGGTTTAGTCACAGTCGAGCTGCAAAGTTTGAAATCGTGTTCAAAATCAAAGTTGAAAGTTCGATTAACTCACGAAAAATTTTGATGACGTCACAGCAACCGATGCGCGCAAGAAGAATATCCAAGTACGTTTGGCAATTCATTCATC
The DNA here is from genome assembly GCA_013235015.1 of Araneus ventricosus. Taxonomy (NCBI): domain Eukaryota; kingdom Metazoa; phylum Arthropoda; class Arachnida; order Araneae; family Araneidae; genus Araneus; species Araneus ventricosus. The sequence continues at coordinate 8,039 of BGPR01046598.1, forward strand.
GATCTTACGTTCACGCGAAATATTACCTCAGAATTGTTGATTCATGTCGGATTTCGTGCTAAAGTTAAACGCTTATAGCTCCGCAACCAAATAACATAGAGATTTGGTTTTAGTTTTATTTAACAGAGAAAGGTAGACATTGAAGATTCCAAAAATAATTTTAGAATTTGGAATCACGGTTTAGTCACAGTCGAGTTGCAAAGTTGGTGAAAATCACGAAGAAGTTTACATAGATAGAATCACGTAGTCAAACTAGACCAATAGTCACTATAGACTATAGAGCTATGAAAGTTTCTTGAAGTCATTGGAAACGACATATGTGTATGGATTTTTATTATTTTTGATTCTGTTTGAAGTTGGTGGCAGTTTTGATGATTCCATTTCGTGTTATGTTCAACTATTTTAACGATTCTAGCAATCAAATGCAAATCATTTCTGTAAATGATTTGCATTTGAAAAAGAAAAAAAAGATCGACAGGAGGCTGTCTCTGCTGATCGGCCGCTGGGATTGAGGGGCGTAGACTTACTTACCTTACTCAGCTCTGACTTTCTGTGACTAAAGTAGCTCTATGTAACTCTGACCTATAACCTATGCTCTATGACCTTTCTCTGTTAAATGAAACTAAAACCAACTCAACTCAATTAAATCGATGGAAAGGACAGCTCAATTAAATCAACAATTGTTAATAATAACTAATTCAGGACAGTTAATTAATCGATTACTCAGCTGTGTCTTTCTGTGACTAAAGTAGCTCCATGTGACTTTCACCTATGACCTATGCTCTATGACCTTTCTCTGTTTAATGACTTAATCTGGATGAATTCAGTAAAATGAATTTATTATTAATCTGCTAAAATCCAGTTAATATACCGCTCACAACCGTTGCGTGCTCGCGCATCGGTCACTGTGACGTCATCAAAAGTTTTAGTGATTTTCACCAACTTTGAAGCTCTACTGTGACTAAACCGTAATTCTAAAATTGTTTTTGAAATCTTCAATGTCAACCGTTGTCTGTTAAATAAAACTAAACCAATCTCTCTATGTTATTTGGTTTCGGAGCTATAAGCGTTTAACTTTAGCAGGAAATTCGACGTAATTCAACAATTCTTGAGTAACATTTCTCGTGAACGTAAGATCGATGAACGAATTGCCAAATGTACTTGGATAGTCTATGTGCGCGCGCATCGGTCGCTGTGACGTCATCAAAAGTTTTAGTGATTTTCACCAACTTTGAAGCTCGACTGTGACTAAACCGTCATTTCAAATTCTAAAATTATTTTTGCAATCTTCAATGTCATCCTTTCTCTGTTAATTAAAACTAAAACCAACTCTCTATGTTATTTGGTTGCGGAGCTATAAGCATTTAAAAATATCACGAAAAGCGTCATAATTTTTTTCCTTTCTCGACACACCATTAGACCACTATGGAGAGACGTAAGTCTACGTAAAAAAATGGCTAAACCTTTAGAGACTTTAATGAAGAGCAGACCTTTTTTTTAGATATTTCTTTTGGACCCGAGGTCAACTGTTCATAGAACTAGCTTAGTAACACTTCGAATAGTCGAAAGGATAAGAGAGTTTACAGATCAATAAAAGCAAATTTACATTATAAAATATCTGTACAGTTGCTCATCCAGCTGTAGTGTGAGTTGAATCAATATGGCAGGGTAATGTATACTACACATGACTCCTTGAAAAATTGCAGTTAGAAGATGATATCTTGATGCATTCTATTCCCATCTGATTTCATCGCTACTTTTTTAAAACCACGAGTGGATATAATTTATTCCGACATCAAGAAAAATATTGGAGATGAGGATCACCAAAGTAAAATATAATGTAAGTAAGAAGGAAACAAAAACAGCTTTCACTCTAATTTTATTCCAATCGAAATGATATGAAAAATGAATCTTGCAAGTGGCCGCGTAAAGAAAAGCTAGATTTCCTTCAGAAAATGCCATTTGCCTTCTTTTGGGCGCATTCCAGAAAACGGGTTAAAAAAAAAAAGAAAGCTAAAGTATATATAAAGAAGAAAGAGGTGATAAATCACATTTCGTCCAAAAACTTTCGCGACCGAGGCAAAAAAAGGGGCATCCTTAATTGTTGTTTGCTGACTGCGTTTCGAATGTAGGTGAAACTTACATTTGATGAATAGTGGTCCGAATCGAAAAATGCATTCATTTTTCATTAAATATTGCATGTAATTCATAACGATCATTTCAAATGACGAGTTTTTCACGACTATGATTTCCCATTTAATGTCGCAGAATATGATAGCTGTCAATAAAAACAAAGTTTATTTAAAACAATCTTGTATACAATATGTAAGGAATTAAGTATACAATATGTTAAAACAATAATATATTGTAACGAAATTGTCTTGCGAGTGTACGTGAATGCAATCTAATAAGCAGGATTTAAAAAATAAAGCTCTTTATTTTACAAATATTCCAAGCTAGGAAACGTAGCACAAGTATTAACACAGCACTAGTAAAAATTCACAACAGAGACTACCAATAAATCTCAATACAACGCTCAAAGGTTTCTTCTTAGCTCACCAGCTTGCTTGCTGATCAAATTCCAACTGACTCTTCTTGGCTTGAGGGCTTGCCTTTATACTTTTCAACAGGAAGTGACTTCATTATGTAGGAAGTGACGTAATCTCTAGAAAGTTCATGAAACCAGTAGAAATAGGTTGAAAGTTCGAGGTCCATCTAGAAAATTCCTTTTGTCGCCAAAGTCGCCAACTTTGCCGCCAAGTCGCCAAAATGGTCACAAATTTGTTGTCAAGTCGCCAAATTTTCGCCATGGTCGTCAAATTTATCGCCAATTCGCCAAGTATGTCGCCAAGGTTAGCATCTCAGGGAAACGACTTTATAGCTTTGTAACAATATACTTAAAGAAATACTACTTCAAGTCCATAATAATAGTAGCAGTTGATGAATTTAATTTGCCCCATAATAATACTAGTAAAAGAAAATAAATATAGAGCGCAACATTTATTTTCAAAAAACTAGATTAAATTAAAGAATGAATTAAAAATATTATTCCTAATTTTTATTTTGAGTGTTCAGATAGTTTCTGGATTTTTCAATAATTTCATTACTGCATTTTAAACTTGTAGGTAAGATCCCTTGGCTGCAAAGCTTTGCTTTCCCTATACGCATGAGCTTAATGAATTGGACAATCGCAACTCGATCGTTGCTTGAAACTCTTTTTTTCATCTTACTTTTACAATGGGTTGATATTCAACTGAAAGAAAACAATTGATTTCGATCAGCGGATAAAATTAGAAAAATAGTTACAATTCTTAATAATTGGGTTAACCTAAAAATTGAAAGATGTGTCAAAACAAATGACAGATGTCATGAAACATTGATTTTGATTGAAAGATTCACAATTTTGTGCTGCAACATAACTTACAGCTGTATTCTCCAATAATTCCCTTTTAAATATTCACTTGCTACTCTTATTATGGAATAGAGGTAGTAGTGATTATTTTACCCTCGACATTCGTTTAACACTTTGAAAGACCATTTTTTCCTATTAATGGATTTTTAAAACTAGATTTAAGAAAAGTAGTTGGAGAAATGTTGTCCATCACTCATTGCGTGCTATTATACAATAGGAAATAAACTTCTTATTGCTTATCTGCTTATAGATATTACAATTGATTCCTAATGATAGACCATGGTCAAATGCAACAAAATTTCTATACTTCCCCGGAATCAAAAAATCTTCATCTGCTACTGCTGCTGTGTTATTTATTGCGTCTAGTTTTATAAAAATCAACAGAATTCAAGATAACTTCAGCTGTCGATAGTAGAAGTAAAACGATAGAAACTCTCAAATACGATTCAAAGTTTTGTTTCTTGTAACATATGCCTTAGATTCTATTTTTATACTCCAGTAAGCGCCAAAATGTAAACACTATAAAATAAAGAGAATCAGCATAGCAAAAATTT
>BGPR01046599.1:0-11825 GCA_013235015.1 Araneus ventricosus
AAATAGCTTAGAAAACACGCACTTTACAGCTTTCTGTGGTGTGATAAAATATATAAAAAATATTTATGTCTATTAATAAATTCTATGAATAAATTCTGTTACTTAAATATGAGCGATCAATTTCTTATTGAAAACTTCCCAAAGTCGTTATAAAATCTGATAGTAAGAAGAAATTCTCTAACTGTCCATAGAAACTACATAAATATTTGTCTCAGCAAGTGAATCTCCTTAACACTATAATGACGGTTAGGGCGATTTTGTGCAATCAGATGCTTATTTAACAGCGATGAAAGTCACCGCGTTATTAAAGAGTTAAATAGAGAAACATTATTCGTTAGAAATATTCGTGAATTTTATAAAATTTATTTAATATAACTAAGGAAAGTAAGCTAATAATGCATTTCTAAGAAAATCATATTATTAAGGATTAATTTTTATTTTATGTGTAAAACCTTTGAAAAGATGGAATGGCGCAATTATTTTTGATTTGTCAGATTATTGCCTTTTTTTACCTTTCACCTTGAGAGCAATACATGCGCTTTAATTTTAAGAAAATGTAGTATAAAACTCTTGCCTGTAATGCTGTATGGAGTATTTGCATGTATTTTGAACTATATTTTTCTTCATTTCTACGTAGCCCACGGCAAGATGTTTAAAGCTTATTATTTAAATCTTTCATTAAGTAAATATAGAGAAGAAATGTTTGAAATGCATGTAAAGCTAGAGATCCTCTGATCTGTAGAAGGTATATTTTTCATTTGGTTTATATGTCTGTTATTTAAATTCGTTAACGATAACCCAAGTCATTGAAAATACAAAAACACTAAGGACGATATATGAAAGATAAATTATCCTCTTGTTATTCTTATTATGTCAAATTACGATCATTGTCAAATTCATAGCTAAAAATGACAATTAGTATAAAACCAGATAATAAGCCGCCATGAAAAATGATGTTGCTTATTAAAACAGATGATAAAATATATCGATCTTTTTAAATTAAAACTAATCCGCAGTAGTTTCCAGATTTTTCATGAGACGTACTCTAATTACAAAGATGCGAAATAAAACTTCTAGTCTAAATCAAAAAGCTTTGACATGTATTTAATTTTTTTAATTAAAACTAAAGAACAATTGTTACCAAACGAATCAGCAATTTGAAAAAGGGAACGAATCCAGAAAACTATTTTCTCGGGCAAATAAGCAAAAAAAGAAAAAAAATCAGTACTTAAACATAAACTCTTAAATGAAATTCTTTACGAGAGTGGTTTAATAATTGATTTTTTTCATTTTTTACAGCTAACAATGCGCGTCTATATGTGACATGATGTCTACTATAGACTGTAATAAATTCGCTCTTTTTTCCAAACTAATTTATTAATAGAAACTACATACTATTTAAATAGGAACTATGCAGGCTGTCCACATTTATTGTGGTCCAATAGCTAATTTCTAAACCGTTAGAGATAGACATATAGTTTCAATAAAAAAAATGCTTTAAATGAAGAAAAAAATTATAATTTATGTTTTCTGAATGAATAAATGGATTCATGAAAAAGTTACGAAGTCTAAATTTTTATACGGTCCCTCCGTCCTATCAGTCATATTTAGTAAAATATTCTTGACAATCTAATTTCTTAAAGAAAATAAAATCCCACTCTTCTGCGACTGAAACGGACTTAGTTATAGAGCTTTGAATATCGTTGACTTAGACCACTTTACACCATTTCAATAGACATCTTAAAGACGATCCACCAATCAAGGCACAGCACGTGCTCGACGAGGCCGCTGATTGGTTAAAAATCACGAAATTAGAAGCTCTAGACTCTCTCAGTTTTAATCGCAGAAGAGTGGGACTTTTTTTGTTTAAAATGTTAAAGGTGTCAAATGTATGTCACTAAATATGGCTGATAGGACCGGGGGATCGTATAAAAAGTTAGAATTCGTATTTTTTTCAGAAATATATTTAGTGACTCGAAAAACATATACAGTCGACGCTCGTTATAACGACCACTTATTATAAAGACCATTCCATTATAACGGCCAGTGATAAAATCCCCAACTGTGTTTCCCTATGCACTATGTTATTTTACTTCCGGTATAACGACCATCCAGTGTCTTCTAATCCCAATACAACGTCCTAATTCATCGGACAATCTTCCCAGAAATTTTCCAGAAAGAACATATTTCTAAATATAAATGACCTTGATTATTATATTGTCAAACTTCGTAGATGTAGAGTCTTCAGTGTTACAGTTCAACTTTGAACGGGGGGTGGGGTGGAGAATTACCACTCACCACAGAGCGAAATTAGAATAGTCTAGAATAAAAAAAAAATGTTTCAAGTGCTATTGGGACTTTAAAATGTTTTTTTGAAAGGCAGAACACTATTTATCATCTGTAACTGAAATGGTAAATTATTTTTTGCAAAAAGCACATATGCAGAAAAGACAAACAACCATTTCTGATTTTTTCTTTAGAAAATAAATGTTTTGTAAGTAACTAACACCCTTTATTTTCTACTTTAAAATCTGTTTTAGAAATATATTTTAATGGATAAAATTTTATTTTTAATACCAATGGTAAAAAATAAGTTGAGTATTTAGTTGGAATCTGTTTAAAAATTGCCTATTTATATGGCACTGCTGAGCGTGCATATGTACAGTTTTTAATTATATCCACTATAGCGACCACTCGTTATAAAGGCCTTTTGCTGTGGGACGTAGAGAGTCGTTATAACGAGCGTCGACTGTATTATAATTCATCCCTGCATTTAAAGCTTTTTCCATTTGGAACTATATGTCTCTCTAACGGTTTAGAAATTAGCTATTGGACCACGATAAGTGTGGACACCTTGCATACATATATACAATTACGATTTACTCTCAAGATTACCCATAATCACTGGGAATCCATCCTGCACCTCCTACAGGTACCTGCACACTCTGTGCAGAAACCAATCCAATGGCCTTGTATTCCGCGCAACTGTTTCTCCCACTCATCACTCCACCTCTTTTGGCTGTGGTCCAGAAAGTCACATGGAGGTAGGTGGGGTGACAATATGATGGCACACATTGTGTGATTTTAGATTTGTTGACGCTTTCTCCCTTCTTCGAAGTGGTGATTCAATTATCTCACCCGTCATGCTCAGCAATTTCAATAATGCATAGAAGGAGTTAGGGTAGATTGATACGCGGGAATATTGATACAGTCCTTAAATTTTAATGATTGGAACGTCTCAAGATGTTCATATCCCCTCATATATATGCCACTGTAACCTTTAGCTCATGGTATATTTTTCGGTTATGCTAAGTCAAACGTTACTTTACAAATGAATCAAACCGTTAATCTTCTAGTCGAAGTAAATTTTACTCTATATACGTGTTGTCTGATTTCTTTCACTAATTACGTTTCCCTGTCAGGGAAAATACTCCAAAGGTAAGAAAAAAATATTTATTTTTTCTGTATTATATTAAGTTTTGATTTTTTTAGAGTTGATTTTGCGTGACCACTTTTTTAAGTAAAAACGTCTCTTGGAGCAGATTGATACAGTTGACTCCGGGGCACATTGATACGCATCTTCTGCGTGTGTATCATTGCGCCTTAACAGCAACTACTTTGCAAAATCGTCTTCAGAAATGGAAAAAACTTAAAAGTAAATTATCTAAGAGAAACACACAATTAAGTATTTATTTTAAACAATGAACACGGTTTGAATTTCATTGTAAAAATGAAAAGTATTGTTGTGAATTAGGTTTAAAATATTTTTAACTAGTTTATCTAAATTGGAAAAAAATGTACGGAAACTTAATTAATATCATTGAAAATATATTTTTTTGTATTTTCAGATGGTGTTAAAATTATTTTTGTGCTATATTATTTTCGTAAATCATCAAGGAAGAACGCAGAAATTTCCCTTAATTTTTAATTAATTAAAATTTCCAATACAGCCTTCGAGGCTCAAATTCTCTCCCGCCGAAGTATTTTTAGACACACGCACACACATTCTCTTTTATTAATTGCAGAGATAAATTATTACCTGAGGCATTATACTTACAGTTTTCTAGTCTCATTAAAATTGCTGAATTTTGATTAAAATAAAAGTTTGTTACTTTGTAAAACTTTTAAACTTTGATTCAGAATATATTGATGCAACACCTTTATCCATCTATTATATATCTATTATATCTATTATATACCTATTAACCATCATTATCTTCGATATTTCCGTGTGTATCAATATACCCGTTGTACGAGGCAAATTGATACAAATCCATTTTTAGGAAAAAAGTGTAATAAATATTTTATTATATCATTTATGACCAAAACTCGATTGAAATCCTATATTAAATTAACAAATGCATAAACATAGTGTATTAGTTCTAATTATTACCTTTGTTAAACTCATTTTTCGTTTTTCCTTTTAAAAAAAGTTTCAATTTCCCCGTGTTCTCCCTACTATACACCAGAACATTCTAGTTCAAACCCAAACCTACACTTCGACTTGTGTTTGACCTGTACCTGACATCAAACGATAATTATGAAGTTGTTCTAAGAATTTTTTTACCCACCAGAAATTTCAATCATGCTTCATAGAATCATCTCATTTTTAATTTTTCAAAATGGGCAATTTCTCTCAGAAACTCAGAAATTGCAATCGGAATCCTGTTCCCCTAATTAACATGCTAATGAAGAGATGAATGTGACACTTCAGTCCGGGTGACAGATCGCGCCACCAGGGGAACGAGTAATTCGTGCCATTAGCGAAGTGGACAGATTGGATGATTCCTGGGATACTTTTATGTCCCGGAATTGCCTGTCTGGAACATATATTGCTTTAAAAGACATGAATTTCATTGGATTGTCAGTCCATTTTGGAATGTTGGGAAGATAATTCCGGCGTTTAGTTTAAGAGACATATTGTAGAATGAAATATCTTTTCAAATTAAAGTATTAATTACGTTTCATTTATTATGTTTCTTATTTAGAAATGTACAGCTATTTTTATCATTAAGAATCTATTATTTGGGACAATGTTATAAATTTAGAATTGTCTAAAAACTTTAAAAAATATGGCTTATAATTTCAATTGTTTGAAAGAATTCTTTAATTATCGTTTTAAGGAATTAAATTTTCTGACGCTAAATTCTCTTGATAATTAAATAATGGCCAGATAGAATTAATTACTTCTGATCTTTCTTACCTAGTAAAAATTTATGTTTATTATATTATTTATGTATATATTATGATAATATGTACATAATTAGCATGTATTATTTATACATGCATAACATTTTACAAAATACTAAAGTGTTACAAATATAATTATAAAATCTAATTTAATTTAAATTTAACATTAATTTGTTACTATTATTTATTTATTAAGATTTTATTTTTATTTCTATAACTAATTATACATTAAATAAACATGTGTTATTAATGGATGTATTATTTATACATGTATAACATGTATAAATGCATATAAAACATGTATTTATCTTTTTTTGTTATTTATGTATGTTTTATAACATTTGTATTATTTATGTTATTTATTGCAAGTGGACTAATGATCAACATATTGTAGTGTCGCCTTTTCTACGTCTTTTCCTATGCACAAATCTTTTATACCTAGCTATTTAGAGTTTTTCTTAAAACATGTAATAATCATGCTTTTTTTTCTGTCCTGATGTAAGAGGACTTTAAGAACTCCGAAATGCTACTTTGTCTTTTCTTGATGTACAATTAAATTAGTAGGATATAATTCCTCGAATGAAACTAATATGTCTGCTCTCTAATAACCCCGTAAACCTTGCCAGTGGAATCAATACATGTGTTAACGTTAGAGTTATTGTTAAAGAGGAAATACAAGGTTATTTAACTTTCCACAAGCGATATGAAAATAGACCATAAATGAATAGTTAAAAAGTCGAAACTTTCATATTTCTTCTCAAAAATCCACATTTTCAAAAGAATTTTTATTTCTTGTATAAGTAGAAAGTATTATATTCTTCAAAAAAATTCAACCTCGACATCTGGACGAATAACCATGTTTTAAACCTTCACTAATGGAGAAAAATATGAAATTACGTCTGTCTGTGAAGACGGTAGCTCCTAAACTGAATTAGCTAGACAAATGAAATTCAGTACGTAAGCTTTAAATTGGAATTGCAGATTTATATAAAATTTTGGGTGAAATACATTCACTAGAAACCTATTTGCCAATCTGATTACATAAGAACACTTTAACTCCCAAACACAACAATCTAATTAGGCGAAATTTGGTTTACGGTTCTATCACCCCAGAATTGTAGATCTGTAACAATATCAGATTAAATCCTAAATCTGAATCCAAAGCCAATTTTCTTTTCAGAACGCTAATGTGTGTTTTTAAATTTTTTTATTCAATTTATTCAGGCATGGATACGAAGCAAATATCTTTTACATATTTTATTTACCTTTCCAGAGAAATATACTTATGAACATATTTTGAATGTTATAGCTATTGGTCTCAGAATATTCAGGTTTGAACGGATTATTTTAGGTTCAGAATTGAGCAGGTTCTTTAAATCAAATACGAAGAACTTGCTTAGTTTATTTATCAGTCAATTGTTGAGACTATTCAATTCCACTGTGTCTCGAGTCGGCTGAAAGTAGTAAATTGGATTAGTTAGGGGAATGAGCGCTACATCTTATTAGATTAACGGCTTAACGTCACAGGCGAGCTTTTTTAATTCCTTTTTTAACTTTCCTTTGTTTCGTGAATTGCTACCAGACTATTAGAGTGTTCTTTTAGAATGCCTGGATTTCGAATTGAACTGTATTGTCCTGTGCAAAAATGGATTGTTTCCAATGCCATTATTTAATTAAATCTTAAAATGTGTGTCTATTTATAGATTAACTTCCATAGACTGATTTCACACTTATTAAATAATAATTATATTCCAATTCTAAATGTAAATGTTGTATGTTTTTCTACAGTATTCTGTTTCGAATAACATGCGAGAGATGTTTCTTCATGCCTCAGTTAACGGGATATACGACACCTAAAGCTCGACAAAATGAGAGAAACTATCAAATTCTATACATTATATCTCAGAAACAATACAATTCACAAACTCACATATTTTTTCTAGAAAAATATCTGTTCTTTCTCTTATTTTTCTCACATTTTCAAACTTTTATAATGGTATGTATTTTTTTGAGAAAATAATAAATATGGGTATAATTTTAGGAGGAAAATGAGATACTCGCCTTGCCCGCATCATTACGGATAAAATATTTGTCTAAACACAATAATTTGGGTATCTAAGTAATCCAAAGAATCTGGTTAAGGAACTAAACCTCAATGTATTAACATTTAAATTTAATTTATACTTTATATACCAATTTAAAATAAAAATGCTAAAAATTGTTAAAATTTCAACTTTTCTAACCATCCAAAAAACCTTCTTTGGAGAAAATATGTACAAAAATGTGGTTCAACTTGCAGAAATATGCTCAATACATATTCAGTAAAAAGTTTATGTAAAAATATTCAATAGTTCTTGAGATATCGTGCGCGCAATATCAGAAAACAAATTTTGAGATGTAGTGCTTTAAAGATATGGCCATACTATGTTTGTGTTGAATAGCTGATACATTTTCCTTTATAACTTTCATAATTATGGGAATTTTTTTTATCGCGGGTTGTTTTAAATTGTTCAGAAAAGACAGGGAAATATTTTTTTTGCATAAAATCGAAATTGTTCGAGGTTTAACAGTGGTATGTCCCCTTAAGCAACTTCATAACTTTCAAATACTATCGAAATTGTTCGAGGTTTAACAATCGTATGTCCCCTTAAGCAACTTCATAACTTTCGAATACTATCGAAATTGTTCGAGGTTTAACAATCATATGTCCCCTTAAGCAACTTCATAACTTTCAAATACTATTCATTGTTTGTTAATAAATGTTACGTACAAACATATTTCATATTCAGACTATTCTACATATTTTATATTTCATAGCATTATTTTACATAATATGAAACTCGATTGTCTCTATTTTTCATTCTTGGTCTATTATTTCATAAGAATATTATGCTGATAGCAATCACTAAAATTTTAGATTGCAGAAAACAGTCCTTGTGAATTATAGATTTGTATTCATTCTATGTAAAAACAGGTTATTGAAATTGAACAAAACCATGGAAAACAAATATAGGCAATGGACACATTTTTTCGCGAGGGCTGTTTAAACCAGTGATGTACATAGTATGGTTTTTGGGTCAAATGTCGCCCACTTAGAAGTTCTATACAACACGGCACAGATTTTAAAATAATAGTATAATAATAAAAAATAATAATCACCTCTATGAGAGCCGCCAATATAAATCAGTGCACGGCTGTTCGAAACAGACGACGAGGAACATTTTGAAGCAATCGCAGCTTCATTCATCACAAATTAGATACATAGAATTTTAAAAATGGTTTTTTTTTCTGACCTTATCGAGAATTATAATAAATTCTGTTGGCTGACCATTTTTTTTATACCGCTCCTAAAAAAAAAGTTTTGAAATCTCTGTCTTAAATTAATATTTGACCTCAACACGACTTCTAAAAAATGAAAGAACATGATGATAAACAGAAGCATGACATCAATGCAACAAATTTGTCTCTAAGAGTCATACAAATATAATTAATACTTGCTTATCTTCTTACCTGTATACAAACGAAAATTTGATCATTCAAAAATAATTAATACTTGTTTATCTTTTTCTTTATACAAACGATAATTTGATCATCCAAAAATAATTAATACTTGTTTATCTTTTTTCCTGTATACAAACGATAATTTGATCATCCAAAAATAATTAATACTTGTTTATAATTTTTTTTTGTATACAAACGATAATTTGATCATTCAAAAATAATGAATACTTGTTTATGTTTTTTTCTGTATACAAACGATAATTTAAGAATGTTAGCTTCTGTAAAGATTGTATAAAATTGAATTAAAATAAACGTAATAAATAATGTCGTTAATTCTTGAACCGATAATTTGCAGTATAGAAACATGATGAATGGCGTTTATTAAGTATTTGTCAAACATAATAAAGCAATTTAATCTTACATATTTTTGTGAACCTTTTCCCGCTTCGATACTTCAATTAGTGACTTAATTTTTAGTACAAACAGATGTATATTTTTTTTGTAAATGCTGTGCATATCATTCTAAATCAGGATAAAAATCAATGTCTCTCAAATAGGAATTCAGTATACGCATAGTGAAAATGTTTCATTTACTGAAAGATAACTAAATCGAAAAAATATGCTACTTTTTCCATTTATAACTTTAATACGTGTTAAATATTTTTTGTTAATTCAGAATCATACTATCTTCATTCAACGATAGAATTATTTCGTCTTCCTTGAATTCTTTTCTCTAGAATATTTCTGTTAGGACTTTAAGAAATATTTTAGAAGAATTCATTTTAATATCCCTTCTAAAATTCAGCAATGAAATATATACGCGTTTATTTTCAAATAGGCGTAAAAATTCTTGGGAAAAAACTAAAAAAATTAAAAGAAGTGTATCTGGATGATATTTCAAATCTTTTCTTTATTTCGCTAATATATACTCGTATCTAAAAGTTTTCCAATGAACATCCTTTCTTCTCTTCGTTTCACTGAATCGGTTTGAAGAAGAAAAATAAGCTCATATTTCTGTCCAAAAGAAGAATTTGGTCATAATTTCAACTTTTCAGATTGCAGGGATTAAATAGGAAAAGAAGATTTTTGCATCTTTTAGACGATCCAATCACTTTGCTGTGTTTTGATGAAAGAGTTTTGAAGGAAAATAAATACTTTAAGTTCGATTTAGTATAAGGATTCTCATTTTTTTCCTTATTTCTCAGGAAAATAAATTTTCACTGCATCATTTGTTCATGTTGGTCATTTTACTGTATCTTTCTTTGCCTTTTTTCAAAATTTAATCAAAACAAAAAAAATTCGGTCGAGAGTATTTTTGATTTTTCATGTTCTCCAAGTGAGAAAGAAACTTGAACCCGATTTCGTCATAAAGTTATCACTGATTCTTGTTGTAGTGTTCGGTTTTCTATTTGTGGTTGCCAACAGCTAGAATGTAAATAAATGCGTGTTTTCAATGTTAAGGAAGTGAACTCGAATGGACCGAATTATTTCTTTTTTAATATCTCAACTAATGTGGAATATCTGATTTTAAGCACTTAATTGGTTTCAGTAAATGAAGTATGAAAATAATAAATACTTAAAGGACTCTAAATTTCTCGTTCATGCCTTCTTTGCAAAACTTTCATTGCTTGACCGGACTATCAAAAGTTTTCGTCTTAAGAAAATACTTCAGGCATTTAATCAGAGGTCCGACTCCACTATGAGAACAACGGTGGACAAGCGGTTGGTAACAGATATAATGCAAATAAATGCGTGTTTTCAATGTTACGGAAGTGAGCTCGAATAGATTTAATAATTCTTTTTTCATCTTGACTAATGTAAAATATCTGATTTTTGACATTTAGTTTGCTTTCAGTAAATGAAATATGCAAATTATAAATACTTAAATTACTCTAAATTTATCGTTAATGCCTTTTTTTGAAGATTTTCATTGCGTGACCGGACTTTTAAAGTTTTCGTCTTAAGCAAATATTTGAGGCATTTAATCCTTTCAAGGTCACTGCATGTTTCGTTTTGAAAATTACTAAATTTATTTCAAAAATGAGTATTAGACATGTAGCTGATTATTAATATGTAAAAGGGGAAAAAATTAGCATTTTTTTATTTTCAAGAAATTTGTGGTTTCACACTGAAACCAATGAACGGTGACGTTCTATTTTTCGTCAAAATAAGTTATAATCGAAATACAATTTAAATTAAATATTTAATTTATATCTATACGTGAGTATTCAGGATATTCAAGCTTCATAAAATTCAATATTACTTTCGAAGATTCAATTTAAAAAAAATTCTATTTGTACAAAAGCCATCATCATTTTATTTCTCTTAGAGATCAAAAGCATTTTAGCTCTTGCAATGCCGATATCTTTGTGAATATTAACGATATTGAACTGGAATTTTTATATAAGTTGTCCTATATATCTGGCTCTTAAGTTATGAACGAAGCATTACTCTTCGTTTCTCCCTTGCGCAGTAAAAAATGCTCATCGTGTGGTTTTACTGCAAAACCAATGAACGCGAAAGTGTTAATTAGTTGTCCGAACCTACTATGAGAACTAAGGTGGAAAAGTGGTGAGGTCTCGACCTTGCAACCGGAGAGCTCCTGGTTCGAAAACCGATTCCATTGAAGATACACCATGTTTGAGGTCTTGGTGTACGTTAAATCTGATTGGGTCAAATGTCCTGTCGTTGGTGTTGCGCAGTTGCATGACAGTTCATGTAAAATACCTTAAGATGATTTATATTTTATATTACTGTGTAATTACGTCATTTTCTTTAAGAAACAAATTACTTTCTTTTATAAGAAGAGGATTTATAAATAGAGAAAATTTTATAACGTTAAAAAAATTCGACTTATTTCAGAATTTCCTATGTCTGAAAAAAAGTTGTAAGCAATCATTTCAGTCAATTAATCCTGGATCTGACTCTGGTGAGCTTTAAGAATCATAGCGTGATACTGGTGATGATAGTTCATGTAAAATACATTAAGATGATTTTTATTTTATATTGTTGTGTCATTTCTTCATTTGCTTTAAGAAACAAATTACTTTCTTTTGTAGGATTTATAAAATCAGAAAATTTTGTAATGGTGAAAATATAAGACTCATTTCAAAATGTCCTATGCGTGGAAAAAA
>BGPR01046600.1:0-12003 GCA_013235015.1 Araneus ventricosus
TGCCATGCAGCTTGCTTTTGCTGGATTTTGTCATCCTGTATTTTAGTGTCTACGCAAGAAGCTAAATGGGATCATCTGGCCTTTTCCAACTGTTATACTGGCTGTTTGGTGGAGTTTTATTCAGTTAAGGTGTTGTCTGTCTTGTGGGGGTTACCAACTGAACCATATAAAAGTTTTAGCTGAATATGACAGTATTTATTTGATTTTTACTCTTTATATTCTAGTATAGAAGAAGAGGCGGAAGTTAACTTTGACAACCAGGTAGAATACATCAATGAGAGTCAACTAAAATACTATTAATATACCAAACCCTTCATGTTTATGAATCCCAAAGCAACGGTATCCATGCATTTCTGGTTTTTAAAAGGCCATTATGTTAATCTTCAACCACAAGAGGTTGCATATCAGAAAATTCAATAACTTTGCTGCGGTAATACTTTGTGTGGCTCTATCTCATTTTCTCACCGTAATGTCTGCGGAGGTATTGCCGAATTCCCTCAGTAAACTGAATACTTAATCTGATTATCGCAATGAGCTGCGTTCCTCAGTACAACCACATGCTCTTTTTATATCTAAAAAAACTTGACGTATATCGCAAATTGTTTCCTTGAACCTACAACCAGTCTCCTAGAAATGGTGGTAATTCATTTCTATATTAAAGTCACAGATTAGACTTATTTCCAGACATTTGAAAACGTTATCAGCCTATAAGTTTTCGATAGTCCTATGTTTCTTTTGGTACTGCTCTGAGATAAAATCTGCTGTTTGGTACATATAATTATTGAATAAAATGGAAAAAGTCTCCACCTCCCCTTCTTAAATCGGTGAAACGTATGGAAGTTCAACTGAGTTTTGAAACAAAAATAATCTCAGAAGGTTTCTCTTGCCCTGAGGTAATTTTAATTACAACGTTTATTTATTTTTTTCCTCCATCTTTCTTTTTGCTTTGCTGCCTATATGGAAGACATTCTCCCTTTAAGAAACTCTTTTCTTTTCGTTTTTAGTTTTTTAAAGAAAGATATAAAAGGACTTTATGAGCTTTTGAGCCTTTGCTTTACCACCCTTTTTTCCGTCTTGGAATGTAAAATTGGAGGAAGGAGGATGTTAAGAGATGCAAAAGAGTTTTGTTTGTTTAGTGTTTCACCTTTGTTGATCTACTTTTAAAAAAAGATTAGTTTGTCCTCAAAAGAGTACTCTTTCAACTGATTTTGGGATTGGTTAAGTTATATGTAATGTTTGTTTGCGCTGAATTAATGTTTCATTTGTCAACTTATGTGATTAAGAAAGAGAAGTGATTTTTGTGTGTTGTTGTAGCATCGGATTTCTGTTTTATTTTCGAAAAATAGAATAACCCAAATATTCATGTCTGAATACAAAAAAGTAAAATGCAAAAGAAAATATAGAATACAGAAAACAATTAGTGTTTAATAAATATATCTGTGCACCAACCAGCATCCAGGTAATTGCACTGAACTCCAGTCTGGTCCATATTTAACTAACTGAAATTACAGAATAAGAATAAAAATCATGATTTAGAATTAAAACAACACATTAAAAGAAAATAATTAGAATGGAAGAATGGAAGAATCACCAGCTGCCATCGGATTCTGCATGGGTAAAATTCTTTCGTTGAGAAAATGACCAGGTTTAGCTCAAAAGTGCATTCTCTGTAGTCTGAATTATCCTATAAAACTGAAACAGAAAAATCTTTCTGATTCTCATGTTTATTACTTTTATAGAGGCTTCGGGTGGGTCAGGCAGGGAAGAGTTAGTCAGTCCAGCATGTGTCGAAACCATCCACTGAAGATCGGCCTTTGGGGAGTTTTCTAATTATCTAGTTTTTACAGGAACAACTCCAGGAAAATTCAACAAGCTGATTAATGAAGTGTATTTGCAATCTTTACCCAAAGCTAAACACTCTATCAACTTTGAGAACCGTCAATAAGCTTTATAAGTATGAAATTCGTTTATTTGAAAAAAATGCAAAGAACCATGTAGATGAAAAGCAGATTGTAGCTAAAATTATAACGAAGTCAGAGTTGAACAGTCCTCAACAATGATCAGTCTCGGCCTTTACTAATACTCCATTTGTATGGTCCCGATTACTGAAACAGGCCTAGCTTGCTAAAACTTGTGTTCCACCAAATACTTTTGAATAAAACATAAAATGCATTTTAGTGCAACTACATGAAACAGAGAATGCTCGCTAAGTTTCTCTTAAACTGAAATAAAACTGAAGTGAAAAGACTGTCTGACTGCTCTTCCCTTCAACTGAGTAAAATCCAGCGGAACATTCCTCACCCTGACAGTTTCTTTGCCTCCCAATTGAGCAAAACCTAAAGGGAAATTATTCTCCCTGACCTGTTTCCTCTGCTGGATAAAATCCAGCTGGAAACATTCTCACCCTCGACCCCCAGCCTCTTAAACGAGATAAAAAACTGAAAGCCTCACCCTGACTTGTTTTCCTCTTAAACGGAGATAACCAGTGGAAGTATTCCCCACCCTTGACTGTTTCCTTCTAAACGAGATAAAATCCAAAGTAGCCTCACCCTGACTGTTTCCTCTTCTGTAACGGAGAGCAAGAAAATCCAGTAAAGCATTCTCACCTGACTTTCTGCACAGCAAGGAAGGGCATTTTTTTTGTGTTTCTGCAAATGAGTAAAGAAACCAGACCTGCATAAACCGTTTGACTTGCATATCTACTGCATTTTGGGATTTTCACACAAAGACTAAAGTTCAAATTTGTTAGAGACGAAAATTTTAGTATCAAGACCAAAGACCAAATTTCTTATCTCTCATTATGTTTCTGAATGCCTGCCATACGTTAGATCGATAGACGGCATTTCATAAAGCAGCTCTTAAAAATCGACAGATGTTGTATCTTGGCGACTTTTCGTACCCTCATCTTATTTAAAAATAAAATAAAAACAACAGGTCGGCCTGATTAACAGAAGACTTGACTGATGGGAAGTCCATGTACTGTGATTCCAAAAATTATAAACTTGAACTCCCATCGAGGGCCCCAGTGAAGATTCTTCAAACCCTCATGTTAATTTTTTGAGTGATACTGTATACTTCAATATAAATAAAAGTAAAATGACATGCTAGTGATTTTAAATCGTCTAGCACATCATGACAATGAGGTTCTGCAATTTTTTCCCTGGCAATGTCTCAGCTCCACCACAAAGGATTTATGGCACACATGATCTATGTTCACAACCGATCGGACGATGTTCAACGGGATCTCCCTTTGTCCATTAAATATGGCCCAAAGAATGGTTTACCTGGAGCATCCTCCTAGCTAAACTCCCCAACAAATCTTTTGGGTGAGCAGGTAACGCTAGCAATTAGATCTGTGCTTTTCATCCGGTAATACTGTTATAAAGATCTCTCAATGATTGACCCATAACTGGAGAGAAGGAGCAAAAACACCTTGTTGAAAAGCTGTCCAAAAGCACTAGAGGATGGAAAAGTGCAGTCAGGTGATTAAGGGTGGTTGGAGACAAGGTGGAAAAGGATTTGGGGAGGATCTGAATGGGTGTCGTGCCGGGAGTAAATCGAGTATCCTGAACCTGTGGGATGCGGCCTTCAATAGGGTTGTAAGACATGGCAGGAAAAAATAACAAAAAAAAAACAATGTGTTAGAAGAGATCAGAATACAAGATATCCAGCAAATTTAATTGTTTTAAAAAATGTTAGTACAAAATCTAGTGCACAGTTGCGGCGATTGAGAGGAAAAAGGGAGGAGGTATGATAATATTTATAGACATCTAAAAAATACCTGGGAGAGAATGAGGTATAAAAAATGTAAAAATTTAGTTGTAAATTAAAAGAAGCCACTGATAACAGTAACTTTTTATAAGCATTTAGGTAGCCAAAATGAATATAAATTTAATTCTTTTCCCCAAAAGTATGTTAATCCTCCGATCGTATTAATTTTTTTTTAATTGTTATTTTGATGCAACGTTTGAAAACATTTTCAGCCACTGCTTGAACGTAAAGGAATTTTGTTTTCTTACATGCAGGAATTTTATTAGAATAAATACATTCACCATTTTAAAAGTTAGCAAACTGGATTAGCTTGCAAGAATCGCAGGGATTGCAGAAAACAGACGAATCCCAACCCGCGGAAACGATAAGCAGTCAGAGGGGTTAATGCTCAGAAACGACACCAGAGGCTATATGGCGCATGCTGCCTTCAGCCCACAGAGAGCAACCATAAACCCAGTTCCGCCCCGAGTATCTCCTGCAGCTATAAATGAAACTAAATGAATGAAATTCAGTAGGCTGCTCAGACCATTGTAGATGTATCAAACCTTTCTACCAAATCCATCAATGTAGTCTGGTTCTGTCAATCATATGTATGTGAGTACTATCTCTTCATGAAAGTGCAACAAGTAGAGATGATGGAACTTGGTCTATGGTTTAGCCAGTTTGAGAGGATCTTACCAAATCTTGAACAAATTAACCAAGGCTGATCTCTAAATCTGTCTATTCGTGTGGATAAGCTTGCATTCAACTGAAGGGAGTGATCTCTAAATCCTTTCAAGTACTTTAATACACGGAGAAAAAAAAATAAGTGAAATGGGCTAAAACGCAATATGAAGAGAAACACTGGTTCTCTTGTGCAAGACAAAAATAAGGAAGTAAAATAAGAAGCTGCGCCACAGTCTTGTTTCCATTGTATGGTAAAGGAAATCGAATATGCAAAATTGAACGCCTGGTTTTTAAACTGATTATGATGAAAAAACTGGACACAGATTTACAATTATACAAAAGCACATACTAAATTTTATTTATCTTAAGCTGCATTTAGGGATTTATGGTGTTCACAGACAGGTTGCAGGACCGACAGATAGTCAACCCTTGACGTGATTTAACTAAAAAATTTGATACTGACTCCATATTCCATAGATAAAACTGTGTACCAAATTATGAAGTTATTTAAGTTTTTTGAGTTATCCCATATGTTCGCATGAACATGGACATAGTAGATTTCCGTGGATTCTGGATTTTAATCCTAAAAATTTGATAGAAAACCTATAAATTATGTGCAAAATCACATACGAAATTTCATTCCTGTAGCTTTTAATAGTTTTCGAGTTATCGTTCAGACAGACAGATATAATTCCAAAATTGTGTTTTTTTTGACTCGTAGTCTAAATGTGGAGATTCACAAATTTATTAACAATTTTTGATGATGACAGCACTTTCTGTTTGTATACCTGTAACAGAACAAAAAAAATGTTACTGTTGTGGGGTTTGTGAATGGTATTGTCACCAAATTGTATATCTCTAAAAGATATTTTGGATTAACTGGTCAACAAAGATGTCTGGAAGTACACCGTTTCTCTAAAAGGACGAAGTTGAACGCAAACGAATTAAGTATTTGTTTAGGAAAGAGGAGGGTAGGTTACTTTCTGCTGGTTTTATACTACCTAATTTTTTCTCACATATAGACTTAAACTATAGATAGATATAGACATAATCAGACAACACGCGTTACTAGAAACCTAGGGAATCTTCTTACAAGAAATTACACTAATTGAGCTAACTAGTTGCTAAAGTGGCAAATTTCTTTTGCAAAAAAATTCTTTTAAAAGATAAATTTTATATTTGTTTTTTTCTTCCTTGTTACAGCGAGATTTTTTTTTACTTTGCATCTGATTTTGACAAATTTTCAGTTGTTTAAAGATATTTAAATTGTTTTGTCTATGCACTATTGGCTTTTCTTTAATTAAACGTAATAATGAATCTTTTTTGTACTGTATCACTTAGATTTTGTTTATCATTTTAAGTCGAAAATGTATTCATTTGCAAAAAAAGATCGGTGAACAAAAAATAGTCTTCTTTTCCCTTTAATGTGATATTTTTAAACAAAAATAAGTCTTCGCAATTCATTTGAAAGTTCTTCCATATGTAAATTTGAGAAAATAATTGCATATTCTACCGTAACTATTTTAAATATTTTAACGATGTTTCATAATGGACCTTTGAAACGTTCTTTATATTCGATTTAATTAGCATTTTGTATGCTTCTTGGAGATGAAATCGAATGTGGAATAATTCATACCTTTAAATATTTAAAATAATCATAAGACGCCATCTTATGTTTTATTAGTTTCCTCTTTTATAAACCTTTTATTTACTTGTTTCAATGTTAAGTGCATTTCTCCTTGTTTTATAATTAGTTAATAGATTTAAATACAATTTATTCTACACAAAGATTGCCTGTTTTAATTCTCTGCCATTATTTATCTTTGATTACATTCCTGGAAAATGGAATCAATGGTCCATCATTTTCTTTCGAAATAATTTCTTTGATCGTATCTTTATTAAAAAATAGCTGCCCATTTTCTTCGTTCAAATCTAAGATTATTTCTACAAATACCTGAACTATTTCCTAAGAAGAAAATGAAGTTTATTACTTTTTTTGTTATTTTTCTTCTTCTTTCTGTTAAACATATAATAGGTAGAAATTGTAATGATAGACAAAAGGAAAATTCTTTCTCGTGCACTGGTGAAAACGGTAAGATAAAATCACTGATGAAGTAAATCTGTTTTTTCTCCTCCCAATCTGATTGGCAGATAAGACCCATTTTCCTACTGTCTCTTTGTCAAAAGCTTTAGAGGAACTCATTTTTCCCTGCTCTTTCTTGTTCCTTGTTCTTTTTACTTTCTTTAAGTCAATACTCATCAAAACCAAAAGTCAATAATATAAGTTTTTTTCTTTGTTTTACCTTTCCTTGCATTTTAAAAGGCCCATTTTCATTTCCTTTCCTTGCGGTCCATTTAGTATATTTTCCTCAAGTCCTGAAAAGATTTTCTTTTGACTTTTTTTTTTTTATTATTCATCTTAGCTTGAAAATATTTTCTTGAACTATTTTAATGCTGTGTTTAACTTTAAGGGATACTCTGCTTTCTTTAATGTCATAGTTTTAGTTTTAAAAGTTACTTCACTATTTATCCAGGCGTTATTTTTCGGAGTTTAAACATTTTTTAAAGTGAAGTTTTATAAAACAATTATAAATGTGGGGTCTTGAAATTATACTGAGAAAGCCTGAGGAACGAGATTTTCCACCTGAGTAGTACAAAAATTGATTTTAGTCTTTTTAAGTCGCACTTGAAGTTTTTTTTCCCCATATATATATACCGGGTGGAAGGAATACGGATTTTCTTCTTTCTGTTGTTGACATTTGACCGTTTTTTTGTGAGCCCCATCTTTTTTCAAATTTCTAAATTTTGGCCTCTTGCCATATATAGTGTATTGTAGAATATGATTTTTCAAGCAATCTAAGCAAAATGTTTAATTATTAGGTATGCGTTTTTAGGTATTGATACAAAATGATTTGATGAAATTTAGATTACAATAATCATAATAACAAAATATTATTGTATCTATTTATGAGTCTCGATTATTTAAAACATGTAAATAGATTCTCTGAAGAAAAAAAAAAGTAAACTTGTATATCATTTATTGAATAAAGCACTTAGTAGAAAATACGCAACTACCAAAGAAGTTCAGATAATCATTCAGTTTTCAGAATATATTTTTGTTAAATGAATAAATAAAATAAGCTCAACAAATAAAAATTCAATTAAAATGCAGTTCTTAAAAAAACCAAACCGAGGGTTTTCAAATTTTCTATACATATATCTATATTCTTTTATTTTGAACATTTGTTCTTCTGGTGTAAATTTAATTTGTCCATTAATTTTATTGATCGAATGACGACGAAAATAAATAAAAAAATATCTGCTAGAAATTTTTAATAATAAAAAATGGGAAAGTCTTTTCTTTCTTCTTTCTTTTCTTAATTAGAAAGTGAGACCTTTATAGATGAAAAATTAGCTGTGATTTTCTATTGTTTTAAAAAAAATTAGATGATATATACATAATATCGTCATGAGAAGAATATTTGGACTAAATTGAATGATGCAATGTTTGATCTCTCTTACTACAAAACGATTTGTGATGAAGCAGAAAACAATTTTCAAAATATTAAAAAAAAATTCATGGTAGATCTGAAATAAGAAACACGTGTTATAGAATTATCTCCAAATTTTAGAGATTTATAAGTACAAACAGTGGCGTACTAAAAGATGTTTTCAAAATAGTCATGCATTGAGCGTGGAAGTTTTAAACTATAATCTCTTATAGACGAAAAAATAAAACCATCCATACAGAATATGAAATGTGTCTCAAAATAATTAAAACGCCTCCATGTCATTAAACACATCATTATCTGGATAACACAACTTTATTGTGTATTTCTTTAAGAACATTAATGGTTTTGCTTATAGAAATGATTAATACTTTTATTTTATGGAATCAGAAAATAAACTTTTAAGTAAATATTTGTAGGAAAGGCCTGTAATTATTTTCTAGGAATTTTCTATAAACCGATCATGGCGGTGATTTATGTTTAGTGCTACCGCTACATGTTTTTCTTCTTCCATAACCTATAATTATCTTAATTTTACCTGTATTTGTACCGTCGCGTTTGATAGGTAATCGCTTTTGTCATCATTCTTGAAAATTACGCGGTTTGATGACGAGCCAGCCAGCTGTTCAATAGTATGGTAATTTGGCGCATAAATTTACGCGTTGATGTGCGCTGCCTACCAAACCTTTCATTATCTTGAATTAATGCTGTGCGCCATTAGTTCGGTTTTTGCGTGGAAACATGTGGTTTGCGCCAGAAAAAGTGTGTTGAAAGAATATAATGTTTAATAAATGTCTAGTAAATGAGTAAGAAAAGAATATAAAATGGTCGATAAATTTTTTGTGACTGTCCATATTTTATGCCACCAACAATGTCGATGACATTTCATCTTATGTTATGTTTTCAGCCCCAGTGATATTTTGAATTTAACCTAAATGTATTTTTATCTCTTATTTAGATTCTCGCGTGCAAGGGAAATAAAGGAAAAATAAATATGAAAGGGGAAAAGAAATGGGAAAATATGGGGAAAAGTCCAACTAGATGTACCTATTGTGCATTTCAAGATAATGGAAGCATAGCGTGCAGAAGGGAAAATGTTTGCGCAAGATTTTCGGGGTTTTTTTCTTTATTTTTCTTTCCTTCTTTTTTTTATTTTTTCTTTCTTGGCCATTTTAGGACACTTAAGAACAGAAATTGGGTAGAGGACACGTTGAGGTTTTTACCTCGTCGGTTATCGTTTTGCAGGGGTGAAGCTGAAATTTAACTGTCTGTCGCTGTAACTGTTGGTGCAGAAATCTGTTTTTTTCTATTCTTGTACCTTGAAATTGAGTTCTCTGTTTTTCGTTTTTATTGAAATATGCTGCGAGTCTGAATTTAAACGTTATTCGTCTGTTCTATAGAATTGTGTTATTTGTTTTATCCAGAATTATATTATCGTAAACGTTGCCGTTACCTGTTTTGTTCCAAGTTATTGCATTGTTTAGTGCTTTAGTTTGCAGTAGGATGTTTTGATGTTCTGTGACGGTTGATTTAACATTCTGTATCTATAATAGAAAAAGCCAGGAAAATCGGTGACGATCACGTGGTTTGATTTGGCTGTGTGCCAAAGAGATTAAGACTGTTTGTCTACAAATTAGCATGCACATCAGGGGATACTGTTTAGATTCTATGATGATTTAATATCAAATAGGAGTTATGACAGGGTTTTTTTTTTTTTTTTTTTTTTTTTACCCGAGTTTAGCAGTTTCTTTTTTTAAAATTTTATGTTAATTCATCGACGTGGAACTCCGCTAATAGTAGGTTATAGTAGAATTAATTTTTTCCCCACTTCTCGGAGATCTTTACTTTCGTTTTCGTTAAAAAGGTTCTTTCTTAATATTTATTTATTTTGCAAAACGAAAGTTAATGTCAATTGATTCACCATTTCTGTTTTTCGTGCTTTTTTACTTTCTCGTACACGAAGTATGCAAAGAGAAAGTATCGCAATCGTCAAAAAAATTGAACTCGAGATTTTGACGAATCTGCACGTTTTAGACCTCCCCGAGTCCGAAAAACACAATTTTGGAATTATGTCTGTCTGTGAACACGATAACTCGAAAACTATTAGAGCTACGGGGATGAAATTTGGTATGTGGTCTTTAAACATAATTTGTAGGTTTCTATCAAATTTTGGACAAAATCCGTCAACGGGAAGTCTGTCTGTATGTCCGTGGTCATGTGAACGCTATAACTCAAAACCTTGAAAACCTAGATGGATAAAATTTCATACACAGTTTTATCATCATAAATGTAGGTCCGTATAAAATTTTGGGCCAAATCCATCAAAAGGTTGACTGTCTGTCGGTCTGTATAATCGCATCTCCGACGAATCCGCTATCTCCACGCGCATGCGTATTGGACGCAATCTTCTGTGCACGATATTGATTCCTGCCTGGCGCTTTTTTTCATATGATTCTCCATGCGTATGCGTACTGGTAGCAATCTGTGCACGCGGAAGGATTATGTGACTTCCGCGTGCCTTGAGCCAGCAAGAGTAGAAATCGGTACGCATATCTTTGAATTTGATTCTTTACCTAAATATTTTCTGATAATCATTGGATCCTGGTTACAATAGGTTCGAATTTTTTTATCCACGCGGGGGGAGGGGAAACAGCACCTTTTTCGAGAAGTATACGAGAATGTTTAGGGGAGACCAACTCCCGCTGGTTTATTTCTTAAACACTCTGGCAATGTGCATGAAATAGACGGCCACAAAATATTCTAGTTTGCCGTGTGTTTGTCTTGCATGGAACCATGGTTTAGAAGTTTCTAAAATGGATATATTGAATATCGGATGCATGTTATATCAATGCGAATCGTTTTGGGATAGTTTTGAATCAATAGCTAATTGTATTAATTGAAATAAACATTAATGTGCTAAAATTACAAGTTTGCCTGTTTTGTTCAGATTACTATGAAAATTGATTCTTCGATTTCAATTAAGCTTTCAGCAGTGGAAATCGCGTAGGAATCTTTCAGCAGATAAGAGAAGATTTCAGATTTTGGTTCAGATTTAATTTAAAAGTAGGGTCTTTGTAATAAAATTTAATACGAATAACATTTTTTTGGTGATAATAATTCTTCATTCATTAATATTCTGAAACAGAAATTCTGACTAGTAATTCACACCATTTCCATTAAACTGCTACCCGTAGAATACTTTTTGTCATAAAATATTTACGCAAATACACGCGTTATATCTTGACAAAATAACAAATGCTGACCACTTGTAATAAAAGAAACTTCCATTTCCAGTTACATGTGCTCAGCTCTGTTCATGTTTATATTTATTCTCACTATATCTATACTGGATCATCTCAGGTCTGGTAGCTACCTTTAAAATTATGTCTGTGTATGTTTTCTTCACTGGGTTATTGCTAAAATCTTTTTGAACACAACACTTGGATTGCTTAATATACTTGAATATATTTTATAAGATCTTGTATTTGGATCCTTTTGCATAAATTTATGTGTACAATTAAAGTAGATAATAATTAAAAAAACACGACAAAATCCATAAAACGGCCCTTCACAAAATTCAAATTCATAAAACAGTCCCATTACAAACTTAAATTCACCAAAATGGCTATATTATATATATATATATATATATACATGAGTAATTTTTCAGTATTATATCAAATTACATATATTTGGTTCAAAAGAAACACGATATTAAACGTAAATATATAGATATATGACTGCTAAGAATTGAAGGTTTTACATAATAAAAACTTTAAAGAAATTTTTTTCACAAATGGGTCCTTGAAAAAAAAAAAAAAAGCTGGACAAACCCGTATTACATGTATAACAATTGCATAGTATTATTATAAAATATCACTAAGATTCATGATTAGAAAGTTTATTCTTTTAATGCACAATGCAAATTTTGTCCGGCGGCATACAAGAAAAAATACCTGTTGATTTCAAGCAATGCAAATTTTTTTGAGTGCAACGCCAGTCCTTAAAATGCTTCGCCCCCTAATAAATAACATTGAACCATTATTTACTTTTTTAA
>BGPR01046601.1:0-12003 GCA_013235015.1 Araneus ventricosus
TCTCATTGTATATTACTTCATATACGAGAAGGTAGAAACGAATTTGAACCTTAAAGCGGCGGTTCGAAGTAAAGATTTCAATGTTATAACAGTTGTCTCTTCAAGAAATATTTATTTGTTTGCCAATATGTTTTAAGGTGCGATTGTGTAAGAATTCTTTATTTGTTTGTTGATTTGCAAACACATTTGTGTTTCCGTCCTTCTCAGTTCTTCTGTTCTGTTCGATTTCATTTCCCTTCAAATTGTCAAACTCTTAAAAGATTTTTCAAAACTAAATAATAACAAATTAAACATGATTAATTAGCAGTTCTGTGAAAAGTAGACCTTGAGTCAAGAAAAAGAACTCTAAGAACTGCTCTTTATAGTTGTTTTTAAAGGTTTGGCTAATTTTTTCGAATGCGAATTATTTACAGAAGTCTGCTTTTATCAGAATAAATACAAATATTAAAAAAAGGGGAATGAAAAGGTGGAAGGGTAAAAAATAATAATAGTAGACAACGACCAGAAGTAAGAATCTGGTGAATGACTTCATCAGAGGCCAGACATTCATGCAGATTCAAAAGTGGAATAGGTTTTCTGTAGAGGAAAAAGACTTTATGGTCTGAATTTAATATCCTCTTTTGGCCTGAGCCTAAACCGGAATGTATCGGAAAGAAACTGCTTTTATCAGTATTCACAAAATTGCAATTAAATATCTCACCGTTACCAAGATGACTCAAATGATTAATTGCCCAAACTCTCCCGACTCGTCAAACATTGTGCCGCTTTAATGATTTCAATCTTGAAACGAAATCAAAATATAAAAATCCTTACACATACGTCGTTTTTAATGACTTAAAGCAACATTCATTCCAAATTCGAAGAAAATACACTTTTGGTAGTGGGCTGACGAGGAAATTTGGGACTGCGTAACAAATCTATAGACAAACATAGAAAATGCCGTGCCGTGGTTTGTAGCTGAAACCTCGCACTCTTTGTAGTATTACCGTAAACTTTTGTAAATACGCATTGAACGATTTTCATTTGCTTCGAATACAAAAAAAGGGAGAACCGAGAGTTAAGCGTGAATATATATTAAGTATTATCTCTTATATATTTTGCTAACGAAATCTTTAACGCAAAGGAATGTGGGCAACGTGCCAAAAGATATTCTTTCCAGACGGCAACAGAAAACAGCGGTTTCCTGCTTTTTACTTTCTCGTACACGAAGTATACAAAGAGAAAGTATTGTAATCGTCAAAAAATTCGAACTCGAGATTTTGACGAATCTTCATATTTCAGACCTCCCTGAGTCCGAAAAACACGATTTTGGAATTATGTCTGTCTGTCTGTGTGTCTGTGAACACGATAACTCGAAAACTATGAGAGCTACGGGGATGAAATTTGGTATGCGGTCTTTAAACATAATTTGTAGGTTTCTTTCAAATTTTGGACAAAATCCGTCAACGGGGAGTCTGTCTGTCTGTATGTCCGAAGTCATGCGAACACTATAACTCAAAAACTTGAATAGCTAGATGGATAAAATTTGGTACACAGTTTTATCGTCATGAATGTAGGTCCGTATAAAATTTTGGGCCAAATCCGTCAAAGGGTGACTGTCTGTAGGTTTGTATAATTAACGGATTGGTTTCAATAGTAATCTCCACGCGCATGCGTATTGAAGCAACCTTCTGTGTACGCGAAAGGAGCGAATTACGTCAGTTTGTCCTTGAGACGGCAAGAGTGAAACCTAGCAGTGTGCGATAGATGCGTTTTAATCGGTATGCATCTCTTTGAATTCTTTACCTAGATATTTTTCAATCACTATAATGAAAAACCTTCTGATAGTCATTGGATTCTGGATAACAGTAGGTTCGAATTTTTTTAGCCACGCGGGGGAAGGAGAAACGGCACCTTTTGGGGGAAGTATACAAGAAAGTTTAGGGGAGAACACTTCCGCTGGTTTCCCTGCTGATTCATCTACACGGGGATAGTAATGATTTAATAGTAATACCAGTTATTATAATTAATTTATTTCTTCATTTTCAGTGGATTTTTTTATGGGAGTTGAAAGATTTCCTTTCTTTTTCTTTATGCCAAACTCGGTTAATATTAAAAAGAAGTTATGCTAGAATTAATTTATTTTGTTGAATTATGATGTAACAGTCGTTTATTATTTTTTTTATTTAATTCATGCACTCAGAACTATTTAGAATACTTTAGTTTTTGTCAAAAAGGTACTTTCTTTTTGAATTTAATTTTGGAATTGAATATTTATATGTTTTATATTTAATCTTTGTTCCTTCTGCATTCATCAATTCATCATTTATTTAAATTTTGTATTTTGTAATTCATTTTTTTCTGTTGGTGGATTTTTCATTATTTTTACTCGAACAAAATGAAAGTAATTGTTTCAAATAAAGTTATTAATAAAACGAAAGTTAGTGTCGGTTGATTCATTAATTCTGTTTTTCATGCTTTTTTTAAATTTCTTACGCACTCTAGCAATCTACGTGAGATTGCCTTCAACAACTTTCGTTAGTAAATATCTATGACAATCAAATCTGAGATATTGTTGGCAAGCTAAAAGCCCGTTTTGACGGGCACAAATCTTCTAGTGAATATGCATTTTACCTGATAGGTAGAACGCTGAAGGAGAAGCTGCAGGAGGTGGTACATGATTGTTTCTGATGTTCCATGTTGTCACTTGGCTCTGACTCAGCGCTATGGAACTTAATAAGATCACACCTAAGAAACACCTGAAAACGGACAGTCAGAGTTAGTAATTCAGTTGATTTTTATGAAAAACAATCGAATTATTTAAGATATTAGACATAAATATTATCATTTGACCGTTAATTTGTTTGGCAGTTAGGATATTTGGTTGAAATACATAAACAGATAGGTTGATTGGTTGTCGGAATCAATCGTGTTGCTATAACAATTCAGTTTCAGTCAAGGTTGCCAGATCAAAATAAGGCCAAACCTTCTTAAAAGTAAGGCCAAATTTGACAAATTGACTGAAAACCTCATTTGATATTAGAAAAATGGCTATCTTTCATGAAAACGAGTCCCTCTTGATAGGCATATGTCCACATGCTCTATTATTAAACTAAAATTTAAGTGAAAGAAATTTAAAACATCCCTTTTCTATTCAGGAGCTATTTTGTTTGACAGCTCATTATGTATCAATTGAAATGTGTAATATCAAAAATTTATTAAAAACAATAGAATAAGTAATTAAAAATTGTTCTAAAAGTCATTAACGAAAATAAAGCCAAAAAAGGCCAAAATTGAATTTAAGGCCAAATAAAAATTCCGAAGGCCAAAGGCTTTGAAAAAAGGCCAAATTTCCATAATTTGGCCTTAAAAAGGCCAACATGGTTTGAATTCCAAAAAGCTTCTGCAATGGCGGAAACATAATTCAAAATACTTTTAATCTTGTCTAAGAATAACATACCGATGTTAGTTATAATAATTATTTTCCTTTAAATAGATTGCTATAAAATAAAATTAAATCAATTATAAATGCGACTGATTATTGATTGCTATTGGGTAAAAAAAATTATATAAATTTTTTAGCGATTATATATATGGTATAGGTAAGATATAGCAATATAGGTGAAAGAATGCATACATGATAGAAGCCATGTTTGATAAAACTTATGCATAAGAAAAGAATATTACTATTAACATAAGTTCGAGGGGTGTATGCTTTAAAAATATTAAAATTGTGTATTGTCATCGGCAGCACACAAGTATATGAAATTTCAAAATTCTAGCCTGTAAGCAAGTGAGCGAAGAATAGATAACAAAACTTCAAACACGGAACAAGTTAGATCGAAGTATATAAAGAACAAAAATACTATTTCGCAATTTACGTTGATTTCCGTTTTGCATGCATTCAATTATAAATAGAAAACCCTTAAATAATTCAATCTTACCTCATTGCAAGGTTCTGTTTCATAAATAATATAATACTATTACGGGTTATTTAATAAGTTAAATGAGGAATTCCGATTTCTAAGAAAAATTCTCTCAAAATGTAGTGAACCAATAATGAACAATACTTTTTATAGAGAGCCGTCGTGCCTCTAAACTTACATAATATTTTTTTTTAAATATTGAATAAACGTAGTTTCTCTGAATGACGTAGTTTCCTCTAAAAATGCTACCTGAATAATTGCTTTTCACTCCAGTTGATAATAATTCTTCTACATAATAATAGTTATAATTGTCACTCAGTTTTTCTCTTGAAGTAGCCGCAAACGTAAAAAAAAAAAAAATATTGCACAGTAGCGACCGTTTCAGGTAATAAATTTCTTTCCAAATCATATCCTGTCTCAATCCCATTAAAGTAATTACGGAAACATTAGTAATTATCGAATCACTCGTGGGACATTAAAATTGATGATTGCAGGAACATAATTTATATTCTGTTTCTAGAAAAATGGCATTAAGTAAATAGGGCAAGGTCAATCATTGCCTTCAGATCGTACGAGGGAGTATTGCACACGGGCTGATAGCGGTTAAAAATCCAATACAGTTTCCCCTCTAAAATGTCTCGGATTCGTCCTTGGGAGTGACATGATTGCAATCAAGCTGCCGGCGCTGACATTGATCGACTTCCCAATTCCCTTGGTTTCACTGATTATAGGCAGGGCCTTACATTAATTGAGTTCCCAACAGCTTTTGACGTAGACTTACGTCTCACTAAAATATTCACTAAAATAATCTCACTAAAATATTCTTATATTTCAAGTAAAGAATGTGATTAGTAAATTATTATATTGTTGAAATTAAATTATTCACAGTTAATTTTATGAGGTTAAAATGCATTTGATGAAATTTCTTTATTTATTGATGAAATACTCTTTTGAATGGCAATAGTCTATTTTTAGTTTTTTAAGATAGTTTATTTATGCTTCTACAATTTAAAGTATACTTTCTGCAAATTTATTATTTCTTGGCTTTTAAGAAAAATAAAAAATTAGAATATTCATAATAATAGAACTTTTATGTAAAAATTCTAAAACATTATTTCTTACTTTTCGTGTTTACATTTAATTTATATAAAACAGTTTCAAGCACTTGGATTATTTTGTTTGACTAAGTTTTAGTAATAATAAATATAATCAAGGTCTAATTTTATTTGAATCGGTAAAAATAACGGGTTGAATGTTTAGCAAACATGACTCCATTTGTTTAATAAACGATGCAATTCAAAAATGTTTTCGAATTCAAAATCGTTCGCGAAGTTTAAACTGTTCGTCATTTAGAAACAGAACTAGACGAAGAATGTCCCGGTAATTTAAAAAAATTAATAACCCAACGATATTAAATAACTCAGTGTTTTTATCCTTCTGTATTACAGGAAAAATAAATAAATAGATGCTGATATAATTAGATTTCTCGCAGTTCCAAGATATAACTGATGTAGACCGTGAGAAATTTTGAATTTTGAGAACTTAACTGAAATTTTATTCTTGTTTTATAACCTGAATGAGTTGATTATGTCTTATATCGGATCGAACAACATTGACTAGCGTAAGAAATGAAACAAAACTTGAATTTAAAGCACATCGAGAAGCGATACTTGCAATCAGTAGATGTTTTCCTGCATAGTTAAATTCCTGTTTGCAAAGCTTCCTCGTTTCTTCTTGATTTAAATCTTTGCCGTAAATAAAACCGACATCCAATAATTTAGAATTCACATGGGAAAGTTGGCAACAGATATTGGCTCTATCTTTATTAGTTCACGAACATAAAAAGTTTGATTACGCTTCAAATAAATAGCTTAGTTGAAATGTAGTTCTATTTCTTCATAAACGATAATACAGTCAAACCCCGTTATAACGAACCCTCAACGGACCGACTCAGAAGTTCGTTTTAATCGAGGTTTGCTGTATCGTATTTGCAAAAAAAAATGTCCTAACATGATAATAAGATACTACTTCTATAATAAACTTTTTAATAACATAATATTTTCATTGGTAATTAGGGACAAATAAAGTATTAAATAATTCGCTTGCCAACGTTAGCCATGGTCACTGCAAAGTTCACAGAATGACAAGCAATTAAACTAAAATTGCAGAGAAAACACGTGATTGCTCCTAGGTCGTCTGACCAGAAAGTCCCTCCGCCTTCCTTGGTTGACACCAGGCCAGGTGTCGACCGGGGAGGAGGAGAGATAGAAACTGTAAAGAGCCTTAAGTAACAAAGGTACAATAGGCGAGGAATGTGGTCTCTGAACCAGAGTATTTCATGCAAAAGGGGTAACTCTTGTAGAAGTTGGGTTGACTTGAGCACAATTAGTAAAGAATGTCCCTTTGGGCAAGTGAAAAGTTTGAAGTTTTAGAAATTTTCAGTTCGCTGTAACTGAGCGTTTGCTGTTCGTTGTAAACGTTTGAAAATACATTATTAACATAGGGATTCAGTTGGGACCACGTGAAAGGTTCGCTGTAACCGAGGATTCGTTATATCCCGGGTTCGCTATATCGCGGTTCGACTGTATAATAATTGAGGGTAGTATGAAATATTAACTCTTCAGTGTGCAATCAGAGCAATAATTAACTACAATATAACATTTATTACATATTACAATTATGCAAATAAAATACATTCGATTGATTTTAAAGGTGTTTAAGTTTCTCAACACAATTTATTGAAAAACACACTGGGAAACAATGAAAGAATTTTGAGATTACTATAAAAATTACATTTGCATAGATATACGGACAGGAAAGTCAACAAAACAAGATTATTTCCGATAATAGCAAGACAGTTAACTTCTGAATCAGCGGGAGTGGTCTCCCTTAAACTTTCTCGTATACTCCTATCATATGTAGAAAAAAATAAGCTAAAAGGCAGTAAAACGAGCAAGAACCCCCAACGCAGTGGGTTAAAAAATAAGCGAATCGTCATACCACGATTTCCGAAGATCGTCCAACGCGGAAGTGGAATTGGAAGTCGGCGTGATTTGATTACCAATAGGGCTGGGTGTAAGATGAAGAAAACGAAATTTGCAATTTGAACGCCTTTTTTCCTACCCATTGACACAAAAATTGGACACAAATATACCATTAAGGTAAGGCGGTCACATACCAAAATTCATTTAAAAAAGTAATTTTTTAAAGAAGTTATTGCGTTCAAAAGTATGCGATTATGCAGACAGACAGTTTGACGGATTTGGTCGAAAATTTGATGCAAACCTACATTCCTGATGATAAAAGTGTGTACCAAATTTTATCCACCTAGCTATTTATATTTGTCAGTTATCGCGTTCACATGAACACGGACATACAGAGACTGACTTCCCGTGGACGGAATTAGTCCAAAATTTGATAGAAACCTACAACTTATGTGTAAAGACCACATACCAAATTTCATCCTCGTAGCTCTAATAGTTTTCGAGTTATCGTGTTCAGAGAAAGACAGACAGACATAATTCCAAAATTGTGTTTTTCGGACTCGGGGAGGTCTAAAACGTGGAAATTCATTAAAATCTCGCCTTCGAATTTTTTGGCGATTACAATACTTTCTCTTTGTGTGTATTCCGTATACGAGAGCGTAAAAAGCACCCATATAATATCACAGCATCATTTGTAAATTTTTGATTGAAAATCCTTGATCTAAATGTAGAAGACAGAGGCTTTGAATTCTCAGGAAAAAATGTAATTAGTCTTTAACAGTTGGAACAAAACTTTTGCGTATTCATCAGTTCTTGATAAATATTTGATACAGAAACGCATAGTTCCACATTGTTGTTTAATTTGATTTATTTGTTTGTAAAGATGCAGTTTTGTAATCGATTTTTCCACTCAGTGCTGGAATTTTCACATGTGTGTTCTCGATGACTGCCCGCTATTTTAATGTTTTCAGAACTTAATTAAATTAAACAATTAATTAATAATTAAATTTTAGTTCGTTCGTATGGCGCCGCCTGATAGTTTATTTGAGAAAACTGATTCTATGATTCCATAAAATCTAAAATAATGAACTATAAATTAAAAACCAAGTAGGAGAGAATAATTGAAATTTAGGAACTATTTCTACTTTTTAATATACTAAAAAACATGTGCTTTTAAAATCTGTCGTTATTAAATTCATTTCTAGTTAGAAAAGTGTAAATAAAAATAAATCCTCAGTTTGTTTCAATATGCAATTTACGGCGTAATCGTATCATAATTGTTCATGTATTATTTCTGTGTGAATTCTATTTGAGAGATCTACCTTTCTTTAAAGTTTAAGGAGGAATTTTCAGTCCATTCGCGCTACTTCCTTTAGATCAGCGTTTCCCAACGTAGGGCTCCACAAGGGGTAATTCGAAAATGGACTCTTCCAGAGTTTAACAGCAACCGTCTACTGTGATTCAACTAGTGTGCATACATTGTCAGACCGAAATGTCACATTTTTCTTTAGGATTTGCTCGCTGAATAATTTCCAAGAATATATATAAGAAAAGCTTTTAATCCTCGCAACGTTTTCAAAAAATGGTTAAATTACGAAAATTTATCATATGATACTTCTATCAATTTGATATTTTTGTATCATATGATATTTTTGTATCAATCTGATATTTTTGTATCATATGATATTTTTGTATCATATGATATTTTTGTCTCAATCTGATATTTTTGTATCATATGATATTTTTGTATCAATCTGATATTTTTGTATCATATGATATTTTTGTATCAATCTTATATTTTTGTATCATATGATTCTTTCTTATCAGCCGACCGAAAAGGAACGCGACGGAAGCGATTACTTATCGTTATCATTCGAGTCAGAGAACTGATACCGAGTACCTGATACTTTTGGTCTGTATCATTTAGGTGTATCTGATACTTTTGCGTACCTGATACAAAGTATCAAGTTGATACAGTATCACCCAAACCTAGGGTAAAGTAATGAAATGCGCTTTCCGTTAGACTTGGGCTATCTGATGAGGAGGGGGAGGGAGTAAATGTTCTAGTTATTATTTTCGAAGTGAAGGAGAATTGCTAAGTCGGAACAAGTAATTATAAAACCAGCGGGAGTGGTCTCCCCTAAACTTTCTCGTATACTTCTCGAAAAAAGTGCTGTTTCCCCTCCCCCCGCGTGGATAAAAAAATTCGAACCTTTTGTAACCCAGGATCCAATGGCTATCAGAAAATATTTAGGTAAAAAATCAAATTTAAAGAGATGCATTCCGATTAAATGCGTACCGGTTTCTACTCTTTCTTGGCTCAAGGACAGTCTTTCCGCGTGCAGAGATTGCTACCAAGTACGCATGCGCATGGAGAATCGGATGAAAACAAAAGCGCCAAGCAGGAGTCAATAAATATCGTGCACAGAAGATTGCGTTATGTACGCATGCGCGTGGAGACGGCGGATTCGTTGGAGATGCGATTATAGAGACCTACAGACAGTCAACCCTTTGACGGATTTGGCTCAAAATTTTATACGGACCTACATTCATGACGATAAAACTGTGTACCAAATTTCAGCCATTTAGCTATTCAAGTTTTTGAGTTATAGTGTTCGCATGACTTCGGACATACAGACAGACAGATTTCCCGTGGACGGATTTTGTCCAAAATTTGATAGAAAACTACAAATTATGTTTAAAGACCACATACCAAATTTCATCCCCGTAGCTCTAATAGTTTTCGAGTTATCGTGTTCACAGACAGACATAATTCCAAAATTGTGTTTTTCGGACTCAGGGAGGTCTAAAACGTGGAGATCCGTCAAAATCTCGAGTTCGAATTTTTTGACGATTACAATACTTTCTCTTTGTATACTTCGTATACGAGAAAGTAAAAAGAAGATAAAACTAGGTTACATACAATGCTTCACAACTTAACCTTAAATATTATAAACCTCCATTATTTCGTTTCGATTGCGTCCAACAATGACCGATTATATATTTACAATACTGGATAGTTACTGTTCTGGAGCTAATTTTCCCTGGTAAATTAGCTCCAGAACAGTAACCATTCGGTATAAACAACTGTGAAATCTATTAAGTCCTTGAGAACTTTCATTACTTTTGTGTTGTACACAAAGTATTGATCACTCTGATGTTAGGTAGATTCCTTATAGGAACTCTACCTATTGCAATGGTTCTCATGACACGACTTTCGGAAAATTTCTGCAGATCTTCACCGATCATGACCCCTAGAACCCAAAACCACCCTTCGTTAAAAAGTTTATATATATATATATATATATATATATATATATATATATTTTCCCATGTTATCTGTAGAACACGATAACTGGTATTTTGATGTAAATTTAACCAATACTTGGGATATGTTGTAAAGATGATGAAAATCTCAGTCGAGAGCTCAAAGGGGGTGGAAATGGTGGGGGGTGGAAATTTTCATTTACCCATAATTCCTTTACAATTGAAAATAGAAAGAAAATTCAAATTAGGCGAATTATTGCCTTATCAAAACGAACAATTTTTGTATTTACACTTTTTCGATAGCTACAATTTCTTAGAAGTTATGAGCTGAAAAGTGATTTTACCACCCTTCCCCTCCTCTCCCCCTAACTTAAAATACGTTTTAACCTATGCATGTTACCCCTCGTTGGAAAGCTCTCGTCATTTGCAGTTTCTTCCACCCTCTTTCATTCTTGTAGCTGCAATACTTATGAGAATAGAGAGCAAAATGTTCTTTTCCTTATTATTATTAGTAGAGAAGTATATGCATACCGCTTTGGCCCGTGTTATTTTGTAAGCACGATAACTAGAGTAATTTTGATTAGATTTTAACTGGCGACTGATATGCTGTAAGGAGGTTGAAAATCTCGGCCGAGTTCGCAGATGGGCTAACCAGCTCAAAGGGGGTGGAAATGGTGGGGGACTGAAAATTTCATATTCCCCTAATTTCCTTACGATTCAAGATAGAAAGAAAATTCAAATTAGGCTAATTATTGCCTTATCACAACAAACAACTTTTGTATTGAAACTTTTTGATAACCACAATTTCTTAGAAGTTATGAGCTAAAAAGCCATTTTCAATCCCCTCCCCAGCTTATCATTTCCCCATAGCTCTGTTACGACTACAGGTAGAAAAAAAAAATTTCAATTAGGCGAATTATCACCTTATGATAACGAACAACTTTTATACTAAAAGTTTTTTGTCTGCTAGAATTGCTTATAAGTTATGAGCTGAAAAGCGATATTCAATCCCCCCCCCCAATTTATCATTTCCCCATAGCTTCGTTAAGATTGAAGATAGAAAGAAAATTTCAATTAGGGTAATTATCACCATATCATAACAAACTACTTTTATATTGAAAGTGTTTTGACAGCAGGAATTATTTAGAAGTTATGAGTTCCCATCAACAGCATTCACCTTCACTTTGTATACGGTATAATATATAATTAATTTATGACTAATTAATGTATAGTTAAATATCTTTGTTAAATTTTGTTAATTATAACTGTTCATTGACATACCTGGCTTTGCTCTGGATTAAAATGTTTTCATATTTAATATTTTTAATGTAAAAATTACTATTGTATAAATATTATAATACACAAATTACTTTCCTGATCTAAAACGCTTTTAATTAAAATGAGAATATCAATTGAACCAGACAATTTTTAAAAACATCCGTTTTCTTCATACGTTATTATTTGTTATATAAGTACTTCAAATTTTGTTAACAATTACTAAAGTCAATGAAAGGTTTTAATGAATATTTTGAAACAAATAAATTAACTATTTAATCATTCATTAATTTAAAGCGTGAAAATAAATCAATAGCTGATCCCGATATAAATTGTTAAATCGTCTACTTTTAAAATTTTCTTTTAGCATTCTTCCTTCTGGAAACAGTTCTTCGTATTATTTTTGATCAACAAGAATATTGTTACGAATTCAGTTTAAAATTAATTTTGAAAAAAATATTAAAATGAGAGAAACAAATTTATGGAAATGAAAGACATTGCGGAAAAACGCCTTGCTTAATTTTTAATTAAGTGAAATTTTAAGCATCTTTTAGGCTTTGAAAAGTTGAAGG
>BGPR01046602.1:0-12003 GCA_013235015.1 Araneus ventricosus
TTTGGGGTGTGCAGTAAACAGTCATCTGAGCTTGGGAATTTAAGAAAACATTTACTGGTGCATACGAAAGAGAAACTGTATGTCTGTAAGATATGCAGTAAAGCGTTTTCTCAGTAAAGCAATTTAAAAAGTCATTTACTAACGCATACGACAGAGAAACCTTATGCCTGCGAGATGTATAGTAAGGCGTTTTCTTCGCTAGGAGATTTAAGAAGACATTTACTGTCACATACAAATGAAAAAACCGCACAACTGCTAAATCTGGAGGAAAGCGTTTTTCGTGTGGGCAATATTTAATGGGACGTTTGCTGACACATTTGGAAACGAAATCTTATGGTTTTGAATTGTGCAAGGAATATTCTTTCCGGAAAGGAGATTTAAAGAAACATTAACTGATATATAGGAATCAT
The DNA here is from genome assembly GCA_013235015.1 of Araneus ventricosus. Classification (NCBI taxonomy): domain Eukaryota; kingdom Metazoa; phylum Arthropoda; class Arachnida; order Araneae; family Araneidae; genus Araneus; species Araneus ventricosus. Next base: position 411 of record BGPR01046602.1, read on the forward strand.
ATGTATCCCATGTTTGAATATATGCTTTTGCAAACAACATGAAAGCGTTTTCTCTGCACAGAAATTTAAGGATACATTTATTAATGCATATGAAAAAGAAACCGTTTTTTTTTATACTTGCAAATATAGCATTCTCTTATTAATTCAATTTACACAGACATTTATTGAGGAGTATGAATGAAAGACTGTGCACCTGCGAGCTATGTCTTGACGATTTTCCTCAGCAGTCAGATTTATAAGATTATTTACGCATACTGAAAGCAATCCATATACTTTTAAAATGTGCAGTGAACCTTTTTATCCTTCATGAGATTTAAAGAAATATTTATTTACGAATACGAAAAGGTTGTCTTCGAGATGTATAGAAATGAGTTTACTCTGCAAAATAATTTGGACAGTCATTTGCCGATTTACATGAAAGAGAAAACATGTTCATGTTTCATTTGCAGTAAAATGTTTTCGGAGGATGGAAATTTTAAAAAAAATATTTACTGGCTCATAGATAAACGAAACCATATCGTGAAATTTATGTAGTAGACCGTTCTTGATCAAGACCGAAGTATCATTTTCTGGTTCATATGAAAAGAAAACTGTACATTTGTGACTTATTTGAATAACCAGTTTCTTTGAATGCTAATTTAAAGAAACATATATTGACAAGTACAAAAATGAACCATACAATTGTTACTTCGGTTTTAAATATTTTTTTTTGAAAGAAAAAACTTCATGACACGCTTATTGACGTTTACCAAAGAGAAAACATACGAATTTTTCCAGTAAAGGATTTTCTCTGAATATCTATTTAAAGAGACTTTAATGCATATGTGAAGAAATTTTTAGGTGTGTGAATTTTAGACTAAAACAAAAATGCTTCATTTTATAAAAAATAGTCAAAATCTATTTTTAAATATTTTTTTCATTGTGTTTGTTTATTAATTGCATTATTCTTTATCTTTTGATGTTTTCTTATTATTTAAAATTTCTCAATAAGTATTAAATTGAAACAGATTTTAATGTTCTCATTGTGAAAAAATAAACAGTTTTATATGTTCAATTGTTTTTATTATTATTATTTTCTTCTTAATTTGGATTTTAACGTAAAATAATATTTTACTCAAGAATATAATCTTATATATGCGTTGACATGTTCGTAAGAGAAATACTGAATTCTGAAATGTTTTTATGCATTGTAGCATAATGTACTTATTATTATTATTATTATTATTATTATTATTATTAAAGTCTTATTCCGTTCATCTCTGTTTTAGTTATGATTTTTTTTAGCTGGGCTTCCTACTTTCTAATTTTTCATTTGATTTAAAATGCATTTAAGTCAAGCAATTATTATTTTATACTTAGTGTGTGTGTAATTGAAATTTATAAGACAAAACTATCTTTTACGAAAACAGTGTCGACGAGTAGTTAAATGTGATTTTAAGACACAATAATTTAATATTTTATCGAAATTACGGAATTTCTTATAATTGGTATTTAATTCCGTGAAGAAAAGTATAATATTTCGCTATTTTATCTTTTTAAAAAATAAACTGCTTGCTTAATAAATCAATTTGCAGGTTATGAATTAATTTAATTATAATGTTCATTTAGAGATATATTGAAAGGTAAGGTTTGTGTGTATGAGAAATTGTATATTGTTTTGCTAAAGAAAAAACAAGGTTCGAAAATTATTCGACATCAGTATGATCCTTGCTTTTTTGCTTAATTTCATCTGCTGCTTAATGCAAAATGTGAAATACAATGCAAACATTTATCTACTTCGTTCTCGGAATCATTTTGTTTTCACCGTTGCTCAGTAGTCAAGTTTCGGTTTGTAACATAACAAAAATCAAAATTTCGAGGTAGGCAAATGGGTTTATTTTCTTTGTGTGTCGGTAGAGAACCGTTTGGAACCATGAAAGCCACAAATTGGTTTGTATAAATACGCAGTCTTGGGAAGGTTCATGGAGGTGAAGTTGGGGAATGTGCATAGACTAAGGATTATGTCATGGGATATCATAAGCCTATGCGAATGTGTCTTTCAAACTCGTTTCAGTGAGCCTTCGGATTTCGCTCTGTAAAGTCTTGCATTCCTCTTTATCTGTCTGATTTTAGATTTTTCATGATGTCTAAATCCAAGCCAGGTAAATGAAACCACTTTTCGCACATTATTTTAATATTTTGCACATTATTTTTATTATTTTTTTGCTATATTTTAAACGAACGTTTTTTCATTAAATTTTCAAATTTAAAGTGAAATTAAAAAGCTTGCACATCTTTAGACTACATTAAATCATATCTGTACTCTATCTCGATCTAAAATTTCTAAAAACTATCCACGAAATGCAGTCAAGCATTTTCTTAGCAGAAAGATTTAAAGAGACATTTACTGACACATACGAAGGAGAGACTACATGCTTGCGAGATATGCAGTAAAGCTTTTTCTCAGCAGAATCATTTAAGGAGACATTTCCTGATGCACACGAAAGAGAAACCATGTGCCTGCGAGATGTGCTGTAAAGCGTTTTCTCATCGAGGAGATTTAAAAAAAAAAAACATTTAATGACGCACACGAAAGAGAAACCATATGCCTGTGGGATGTGCAGTAATTCATTTTCTCAGCAGCAAAATTTAGGGAGATATTTATTGACGCATGCGAAAGAGAAACCACATGCCTGCCAGTAAAGCGAGAGACATTGTTTTCATGCGAGATAAAAGCGTTTTCTCTCAACAGGGAAATTTAAGAAAATATTGACTGACGCACACGAAAGACAAACCGTATATCTGTAAGGTGTGCACAGTGATGTGGGGTGGGTGCAAAATGCATCTCTGAATGTTGATTCAAAATGAAATATAAAAATTATAAATATCCCAAAACTGGTATTTTTTTTTTAAAAAAAAAAAGGTATTTGCGAATGATGATTCAAAAAGAAATAAAAAAATAAATATGTCCCGCTAAACTGAGTGTTTTGTAAAAAAAAATGCGAATGGCGATTCAAAATCAAACATATAAAATTTATATACATAATATATAGTTATAAAATTTTAAAATTAAAGCTTTGACTAAATTATATAAACAAAAACCAATTGCTATCAGGATTCAGAATAAAGTATTCTAAAATTTAAACGGGATCGGAGGATAATTTAGTTTTTACTGTTTGAAACTTTGACACTTACAATAGAATAATTATTTATAACGGCTTTTATCTTATACTAGCCACCTTCGGCGACCAGTTTGTTCGCCGGGAATATAATTTCAACTGACTCTCTTATGCATAGTTTAATATTCACGATTCCCTTGACAAAGTAACTTTAAACTTCAAATTGCGATAGAGATTTAACCCACGTTCTTTACGTAGTCTTGCACTTGTTTATTCTTTGTCTATTTGAAAGTCCCTAATGGAGTCAAGTAACTGTTCGTGTCAAGATACATCTAATTGTACATAATCGATGCGAATTTTAATTTAACAAATTTATTTCAACATCGAAATACCATTCACGTTTTACGTCCAGCAGCGTGTTAATTGGCTTAAAATATGCTGATAAAATGAACTTAAACATAGCATCCATAATCGTTCAGTTTACTGCATTTATTTCTTTATATACTTACTATCTTGAGGACTTTCTTTACAGATTTCACAGAAAAATTGATCAAATAAAAAAAAAGAAAATCCAATAGAATATTATATTAACTTTCAACAATGGAAGAGAAACATGCAATTAAGTATTTGTTTAAACAATGAAAATGTTTGAATTTCATTGTAACAATGAATGGTAAAAAATATTTTTTTAAATTTATTAAAATTAGAGAAAACCAGCGGGAATAGTCTCCCCTAAACTTTCTCGTACACTTTCTAAGTGGAGATTCGTCAAAATCTCGAGTTCGAATTTTTTTGACGATTACAATACTTTCTCTTCGTATACGAGAAAGTGAAACAAACAAACGAACCTGAAATCAAATATCTGTTGCCACGTTTCAAAAAAATATTACTTTGAAGCAGTGCGATAAAATAGGCAATGCAATGAATACTAAAGCGAAAATTCTGCTTTGGAATTGAATTCCCAAGAAAACAATTTATACTACCACAACCGTAACAATTGCAAAAGCGCGTGAATAAAAGATTTGCTGAAATAATGAGATCGGTTTGAATTTTATTTACAACAATAAAAAAATTGTTACAATTTATGTTTGAAAACATTATTTATTGTTGTAAATAAAATTTACAACAATAACAGATTGCTACCAGTGCTCATGCGCATGAGAATCGGATTAAAAGAAATTGAATATGCAATTTGAACGCCTCTTTTTGACGGATTTGGCCCAAAATTTTATACGGACCTACAATCCTGATGATAAAAATGTGTACCAAATTTTATCCATCTAGCTATTCAAGTTTTTGAGTTATAGTGTTCACATGATAGCGGACATACAGATAGACAGACTTCCCGTTGACGGATTTTGTCCAAAATTTGATAGAAACCTACAAATTAGGTTTAAAGACCACATACTAAATTTCATCCCCGTAGCTCTAATAGTTTTCGAATTATCGTGTTCACAGACAGACAGACATAATTCCAAAATTGTGTTTTTCGGACTCAGGAAGGTCTAAAACGTGGAGATTCGTCGAAATCTCGAGTTCGAATTTTTTGACGATACAATACTTTTTCTTTGTATACTTCGTATACGATAAAGTAAAAAAATCGAATGAAAACTTAATTGATATCATTGAAAAGATAAGTTTTTAAATTTTCAGATGGTGTAAAAATAATTTTTGTGTTGTTATATTTTCGGAAGTTATTAAGGAAAAACTCCAAAATTTCGCTTATTTTTTAATTAATTAAAATTCTAATCAAATTTTAAAAAACGGTTACTAGGTGCTAATTCCCACGCTCCAGAGTATGCTTGTGCCAAATTTCGTTGCTGTAGGCCTAGCGGTCTGTCCTGTAGAGCGCCAATACACAAACATTCTCTTTTATGTATTATTAGTAGAGACAGACAGCGCTAGTGAATCTTGTGATTCATAATTTTCTCACATTGCCATTCAGGAAGTCTTTTATTCTTGTTTTGATTTAGTGAATAGTTAGTCATTTACTTCTATATATATTAATATTACTGTTAATGTTACGTTAAAAAGTAAAAAAAAGCAAAGGGAAAAAGTTACCTACTTGGAGCTTTTAATGTTAAGAAGGATAAAAGTATCCAATGAAAGTACTGTAATGTTGAGTACAAACTTGCCAATGTAAGCAAAATGGAGAAACACACACAAAAAAATATTTCAAAAGTCTTGGTGGATTAAAAAAGGTTTTGAAAGGATAAAATAGCTAATGAATTTTCTTTTACTCAGAATCCAACCATGACACTTACATCAAATTTAGAGTTTTAAGAACATTTAAGTATGGATGTTCATGATCCAGGTGAATCCGTCCAGCCAGGAAACTGTATGTGAGTGTCTACTATACCGTCAAATAATACAACAGATTCAGCAACAAAAAATTCGCATTTCTTGTTGCTGAAATCTTGTTACAAAAATAACTTACCTTTGTTGAAAGTAATATGAGTGAATATTACTTTCAAAATAATTCACTTTTAAAAACCGTTAGAACTGAAATATCTCCTAACTTATCAGCAATGTTTGGTACTTTGACAAATTAAACCGAAAAAGAATTATAAACAATTGTACTTTCATTTTAGTTTCTTTTATCAGCTCTTTATCATTTTAAAACCAAACTCAACATTTTCTTTTTTTGGAAATTTAGTTGAGTTTAAGAAAGGATTGATATTTAAGCCACGTAAGGTCCATGATATAGTATTGCGTTTTTGTTTTTTCTGAATCATTTTTTTAGTTTTTATAGAATTTAAAATGTTCATATATTACTAGTTTTCTTCTTTTTTACTTTACCTTAGGCTCAATATATATTCTATACATATTTATATCATATAGAGACATCATATTTCACACCAGTACCGTGTTTTATATGAATGCGGTAATTGAAGAATAAATACCCAGGTAAATACCCATTTTGGGTATTTACCCGGGTAAATACCCAGGGTATTTACCCTTAAAAATAGATACCTGGATATTTTACATCACTGGATGTGCAGTAAAGTGTTTTTTCAGAAGAATTCATTAACTGACGCATACGAAAGAGAAACCACACGCCAATGCGCAGATGTTCTGCGATATATATATATATATATATATTTGGCGGGAGGTAGGCAGTGTAAATTTGATGACGTTTATTTATTCACTTCATCATTCTTTCTTTTTTTTCTTTTCTTTTCTCATTATTTGAAACTTCTCATTAGACATTTAAAAAATTGCTTTTAATGTTTTCAGTAGGAAAACATAAAACTGTCTTTTACACGTGCACTATTTTACTATTTTTTGCCTTCTTAATTTGGATTTTAATATTAAATAATAATTTGTGGAAGAATATAAACAATATGTACTTTGGCTTGTTCGAGAAATATGAATTGTGATTTTTTTTCAGAATAATGTTCACTTTGTATTAACGTTTTATGATGTTTAACGTGTCTTCCTAATTTTTACAACTGCATTTGAAATAAAATGTATTTTTAAATTGAACGTTTCGATTAATTAGGCTTGGTATGTGTGTGATTGAATTAATCCAAAACTACCACTTGTATTTTGCAATACGAATCATTTAACAAAAATATTAACGATGCACTTTAAAATCATTTTAAAGATTTTATGGAAATTGCAGAACTTTTTATTATTGACTTATAATTCCATAAACGATAGTGTCACGTTTCTCTATTTTTTTCTTCCTTTGCATGGAATGCTTACTTAATAAAAAAATTCGCAGTTATTAAATTCATTTTAATTATAGTGTGGATTTAGATATTTATTACACATTTAAGTTTTAAGTAAATTATTTATTATAACTTAAATGTGTGGTGTGTGGAAATTTTAACATTATCTTGCAAAAGGAAGAAAAAAATCGAAAATTGTTCGATATAAGGATGGTTTGAAAGTGCATTCTGCTTAATGTAAAGTGTGAAATATAGTGCAAACATCTGCTTATTTTATTTACGGAATCAATTTGTGATCATCGCTGCTTTCATTTTGTAATAAAGAATAACTTTTCAATGATTCGTGTCATTTTTCTTCTTATTGCGTCTTAAATTTGCAATTTACCTTAATAACTTGATTAAAAGCTTCATTGGAAGTTTAGCTTCTTTAGAAATCTTCTGCGGTTTCTTTTTTCATGTATGTGTGTGCTATTCATGTATGTAATGCTGTGTCTTTTTTTCATAATGTTATGTATTCATCAGTATTCTGTTTAAATCTTATATTTCCAAAAGCTGACTGCATTTTGAAGATAACATATTTTGAAATATTTATTATCTTAGTATTGTGCTCTTAAACTGAATTTCTATATTTTTCAATTCCTTGTGTTTTCATTTTTTAAACTAAAATTATATATATATATATATATATCTGTCTTGAAAAGAGTTAAAAACTATTGTAGAATTTCAATGCCCTGAAATTCTGTAATGTTTATTAAATAGTTGACGTTTCTATACTAGGGATGTAACGAATAGTGATTTGGCCGAATATCAACTTCTTAAAAACATATCACTGCTGATTGAAAATAAATATTTCTCTAATTTTAAATAAAAAGTTAATATCTCAATGCATTTTTGTAATATTTTAAAATATCCTAATTCCGATAACAATAAGTGAGAAACCCTCTTCATTTTGGGATTGCTTCACAGAAATAAAAGAGTCATCATTGCGGATCATGACATTGACAAACACAGAAGAAAATTAAGTGGATAAACTAAAATTATTAGAAGTAAATTGCTATTTTGATATTGAACTTCTAAGAGCTGGGATGGAGTATTCACTCAATTGGTGGAAAAATGCGTAAAATTGCCCAAGATTTGCAAATTAAGCAAGAAAATATGTGTCAGCTGCTGCAAGCACAATATATAGCGAACCTCATTTTCTGTATCTGGTAATAAAAAAGAAACCAAACGGAACACACTTTTTCCTGAAAATTCTGATAGTATATTGTTCTTGCATCATAATTTCAGGCTTTACAATTATGAATGATATGTAACATTACACCACATTTACTTAAAATTGAGAATGTTTTAGGAGTTTTTTTCATAATAAATTTGCTGAAATGAAATTCTGCACAATACTTTTTGTTAAATATATATATATATATAATTCTACTTTCTCGTATAAAGAAGTAAACAAAGAAAAAGTATTGTAATCGTCAAAAAACTCGAACTCGAGATTTTTATGAATGTCCACGTTTTAGACCTCCCTGAGTCCGAAAAACACAATTTTGGAATTATATCTGTGTGTTTGTGAACACGATAACTCGAAAACTATTAGAGCTACAGGAATGAAATTTGGTATGTGATCTTTAGACATAAATTGTAGGTTTCTGTCAAATTTTAGACAAAATCCGTCCACGGGAAGTCTGTCCGCGTTCATGTGAACACGATAACTCCAAAACTTAAATAGCTGGATAGATAAAATTTGGTGCACAGTTTTATCATAACGAATGTAAGTTCGTATCAAATTTTGGACCAAATCCGTCAACGCGTTGACTGTCTTTGTATAGTCACATGCTTCTGAACACGATAACTCCTAAATTTAACTACTTAGATAAATTAAATTTGGTATGTGATCTTCTAACCCTAATGGTATATCTGTATCCAATTTTCATTTCAATCGTTTAAAAACAAGGCGTTCAAATTGCATATTAGATTTTCTTTATCTAACAAGGCCAAATTGCTTATTGGCGCTACTCGTGACCTTCGAAACGCGCTACTACTAATACTCTCCTTTCGACTTTGGCTCGCGCAAAAAGAAACTAGTGGATAATCATTGCATTCTGGGTTACAGTAAGTACGAATTTTTTAAGCACGCGGAAGGGCTGCCATAATTGCCAAGCATTCTTAGCAATCTTTTAAAATTATCACGTAGAAGAATAAAAAAAGATGCTAGTCTAATCCTTTTTAACCCAGTCATACTTTAAAGCTGATTTTACCTTCTTAGTTACCTCATTTTCTTCTTTCACATAAAAATAAAATTGGGCGCAAGTCATTTTAAAATTGTAATGGCACAGAGTCTAGGAAGAAAGCAGGACAAATAATAATACGGGACTGAGTAGTGAAATACGGTGACAGTCCCGTATATACGGACGTATGGAAACCCTAGGGAGAGAAAAAAATGACAACTTTTTTTAAAAAATTATAATTCTGAAATCATTCGGCAGAATATCTGTTTAGTATTCGGTCGGCCGAATAGTTGTCGAATATTCGTTACATCCCTATCCTATACGTAGAACATGAAGAATTAAATAACGCTTGAACTTAACAATTAGTTTATAAGCAGTCATAATCGTCTTCTTTCGAGGTAATGCGCAAGAATTTTGTATTATTTTAAACTCTGTAGCTTTTCAAGATATTCAACAAACATGAAGTACTTCAAAAACATGAAAAATAATTTACTGTTTAGAATTAATGTATAATTTTAATGCTTATCGCTTCTTACAGCATAATTTTGATGTTTTAATGAATGCATAAAAATTATATTATTGAATTTACATGCTTGTATTTCATTATTCGCGCATAAAATCAAGTTCATGATCTATTCAAACTGAACTCCGAGACATTTTAAGTTTGAGGTAATTTTAGTCTATGTAAAAGATTTTTTAAACTTAAAATGATTGATTAATAAAGGTAATCTGGCTCTACGTCTTTGTTCTATAGTGATATAATCTGAAAAAGTGTCCGAATGAGAGGAATTTGACATTAATATTAAGTTTAAAAATGCGTTGGGAAAAATAATTTGGACCATTTGTCTTTCGTTCATGAATTCGTGCCTCAAAATATTTTTAAGAATTATAAAATGGAGAGACAAAACGGTTTATAAGAAATTATCTCTTCACTGAAAACGAGCTTAGATTATTTGTCGATTTGAATATTTAATATTAAATATTTTTTTCATTCCCACTTTATAATATTTCAGGATTTAGCATTAAATATTTAGCTTTTTAGAGCTTTATGCCTCATTAAAATTATTAGAAAATAATAGCAATGCGTTCAGTGGTAATACAGAAGGCAATTTTGCTAAGAAAATGTTATCTGTATTTGCTTTTATTTAATGGATTCTGAGTTTGTCTCGATGATTTAAGTTTTGGTTTACTTATGCCAACTCAAAAAAATCTTTATTATGATTAATTAAAGTGTAATTCAAAGATTAAATATTATAAAGTTACATAATGTAGCAACTGTAAAATGTAAATATTATTAATAAAAATTTTTTAATCATCATTAAAAGTGTACAAAATTATATTATTAAAAACCTAATGACTGGCAAGATGAAATGTAAAAGTATGTATGTGTAATGCTTTCACAAGGCCCCCAAGAAATTCTGCAGGAGGGCCCTCCAACAAGCTTAATCCGAGCCTTGTACTACTCTATACTATACCTATACCTATTTACTAATATGCTAATTTCACTAAAACATATAAACAAAAGTATAATGCAAATAAACTTTATTATCTCAAATAATAGACAGACAAAAAAGAATTTAGAACAGATGTAAAGAAGACTCCAGACATTGTGGAACTTAAGACTATACTCGCAGTGAATTATACTCAATTTAAGAAAAATAGCCCATTTAAACCCAGAAAATTAGTACAATGCGTAAGGTAAATATATCAGTTATAGTCAATTGGTAGACGAACCAATTTGTGTATCAGTCTCTTAATTTCTCCGAAAGTTCTAGTTCAGATTTGCTGCTCTTACACATCTATTTCTAAGTGTTCAAAATTTTTGCCATTTAGAAATGGAATAACTGATAGATGTATTAGAGCAGCAAATTTGAACTTCAAAATTTAAAAAATTGTACAAAATTTTTGCCATTTCCCACTTAATTGGTGTCAAGATATCATACTTAATTAGCACTAAATCATTCACTTTTAAATTGTCAAAGATTTTCTCTATTTGTTCAAGCTTGCAACTAATTAATTACTCAAATAGCACTATCCAAAATTGATATTTGTGTAATTAATTCTAGTCTGTTTCGAATAGAAATTACGAACAAGTTCGAGAACTCTTTTTAGCTCTGAACCTATATGGAAATTACTCAGTGTTATCACCGAATTGTCATCTAAGTGTCGGAAGCTGTAGATAAACGCCTGGAGTTCAGTACTGCCTCAATCTCCAGTTCTCATAGTGAAATTTCATAGATTTCTTTCCTAGAGTCCTTGGAACTGAGATGCAGACGAAATTATCAGCTTCCATTTGACTTAAAACTTACCTACAGTTGTAATTTTGAACTGTGTGGAGGTAATGAGCCTTTACTCCTCTATCCAAAGTTCCATGATATATCAACCAACCATACCCTACCAACATGAGGATATTTGGCCCATGAAAGCAAATTTAACCCGATGCAGGTTAACATACATGGCGGTTCTTCAGAAGAACTGCAAGGACTTTAACATAGGGCCACCACAGCTCCAACAGGGTAAAAAAGGGTACTACATATTTAAGAAACAATAATTGGCACCATAAACCCAAGTACATATAAAAGGATTTTTTACC
>BGPR01046603.1:0-12003 GCA_013235015.1 Araneus ventricosus
GGTAAAAAATCCTTTTATATGTACTTGGGTTTATGGTGCCAATTATTGTTTCTTAAATATGTAGTACCCTTTTTTACCCTGTTGGAGCTGTGGTGGCCCTATGTTAAAGTCCTTGCAGTTCTTCTGAAGAACCGCCATGTATGTTAACCTGCATCGGGTTAAATTTGCTTTCATGGGCCAAATATCCTCATGTTGGTAGGGTATGGTTGGTTGATATATCATGGAACTTTGGATAGAGGAGTAAAGGCTCATTACCTCCACACAGTTCAAAATTACAACTGTAGGTAAGTTTTAAGTCAAATGGAAGCTGATAATTTCGTCTGCATCTCAGTTCCAAGGACTCTAGGAAAGAAATCTATGAAATTTCACTATGAGAACTGGAGATTGAGGCAGTACTGAACTCCAGGCGTTTATCTACAGCTTCCGACACTTAGATGACAATTCGGTGATAACACTGAGTAATTTCCATATAGGTTCAGAGCTAAAAAGAGTTCTCGAACTTGTTCGTAATTTCTATTCGAAACAGACTAGAATTAATTACACAAATATCAATTTTGGATAGTGCTATTTGAGTAATTAATTAGTTGCAAGCTTGAACAAATAGAGAAAATCTTTGACAATTTAAAAGTGAATGATTTAGTGCTAATTAAGTATGATATCTTGACACCAATTAAGTGGGAAATGGCAAAAATTTTGTACAATTTTTTAAATTTTGAAGTTCAAATTTGCTGCTCTAATACATCTATCAGTTATTCCATTTCTAAATGGCAAAAATTTTGAACACTTAGAAATAGATGTGTAAGAGCAGCAAATCTGAACTAGAACTTTCGGAGAAATTAAGAGACTGATACACAAATTGGTTCGTCTACCAATTGACTATAACTGATATATTTACCTTACGCATTGTACTAATTTTCTGGGTTTAAATGGGCTATTTTTCTTAAATTGAGTATAATTCACTGCGAGTATAGTCTTAAGTTCCACAATGTCTGGAGTCTTCTTTACATCTGTTCTAAATTCTTTTTTGTCTGTCTATTATTTGAGATAATAAAGTTTATTTGCATTATACTTTTGTTTATATGTTTTAGTGAAATTAGCATATTAGTAAATAGGTATAGGTATAGTATAGAGTAGTACAAGGCTCGGATTAAGCTTGTTGGAGGGCCCTCCTGCAGAATTTCTTGGGGGCCTTGTGAAAGCATTACACATACATACTTTTACATTTCATCTTGCCAGTCATTAGGTTTTTAATAATATAATTTTGTACACTTTTAATGATGATTAAAAAATTTTTATTAATAATATTTACATTTTACAGTTGCTACATTATGTAACTTTATAATATTTAATCTTTGAATTACACTTTAATTAATCATAATAAAGATTTTTTTGAGTTGGCATAAGTAAACCAAAACTTAAATCATCGAGACAAACTCAGAATCCATTAAATAAAAGCAAATACAGATAACATTTTCTTAGCAAAATTGCCTTCTGTATTACCACTGAACGCATTGCTATTATTTTCTAATAATTTTAATGAGGCATAAAGCTCTAAAAAGCTAAATATTTAATGCTAAATCCTGAAATATTATAAAGTGGGAATGAAAAAAATATTTAATATTAAATATTCAAATCGACAAATAATCTAAGCTCGTTTTCAGTGAAGAGATAATTTCTTATAAACCGTTTTGTCTCTCCATTTTATAATTCTTAAAAATATTTTGAGGCACGAATTCATGAACGAAAGACAAATGGTCCAAATTATTTTTCCCAACGCATTTTTAAACTTAATATTAATGTCAAATTCCTCTCATTCGGACACTTTTTCAGATTATATCACTATAGAACAAAGACGTAGAGCCAGATTACCTTTATTAATCAATCATTTTAAGTTTAAAAAATCTTTTACATAGACTAAAATTACCTCAAACTTAAAATGTCTCGGAGTTCAGTTTGAATAGATCATGAACTTGATTTTATGCGCGAATAATGAAATACAAGCATGTAAATTCAATAATATAATTTTTATGCATTCATTAAAACATCAAAATTATGCTGTAAGAAGCGATAAGCATTAAAATTATACATTAATTCTAAACAGTAAATTATTTTTCATGTTTTTGAAGTACTTCATGTTTGTTGAATATCTTGAAAAGCTACAGAGTTTAAAATAATACAAAATTCTTGCGCATTACCTCGAAAGAAGACGATTATGACTGCTTATAAACTAATTGTTAAGTTCAAGCGTTATTTAATTCTTCATGTTCTACGTATAGGATAGGGATGTAACGAATATTCGACAACTATTCGGCCGACCGAATACTAAACAGATATTCTGCCGAATGATTTCAGAATTATAATTTTTTAAAAAAAGTTGTCATTTTTTTCTCTCCCTAGGGTTTCCATACGTCCGTATATACGGGACTGTCACCGTATTTCACTACTCAGTCCCGTATTATTATTTGTCCTGCTTTCTTCCTAGACTCTGTGCCATTACAATTTTAAAATGACTTGCGCCCAATTTTATTTTTATGTGAAAGAAGAAAATGAGGTAACTAAGAAGGTAAAATCAGCTTTAAAGTATGACTGGGTTAAAAAGGATTAGACTAGCATCTTTTTTTATTCTTCTACGTGATAATTTTAAAAGATTGCTAAGAATGCTTGGCAATTATGGCAGCCCTTCCGCGTGCTTAAAAAATTCGTACTTACTGTAACCCAGAATGCAATGATTATCCACTAGTTTCTTTTTGCGCGAGCCAAAGTCGAAAGGAGAGTATTAGTAGTAGCGCGTTTCGAAGGTCACGAGTAGCGCCAATAAGCAATTTGGCCTTGTTAGATAAAGAAAATCTAATATGCAATTTGAACGCCTTGTTTTTAAACGATTGAAATGAAAATTGGATACAGATATACCATTAGGGTTAGAAGATCACATACCAAATTTAATTTATCTAAGTAGTTAAATTTAGGAGTTATCGTGTTCAGAAGCATGTGACTATACAAAGACAGTCAACGCGTTGACGGATTTGGTCCAAAATTTGATACGAACTTACATTCGTTATGATAAAACTGTGCACCAAATTTTATCTATCCAGCTATTTAAGTTTTGGAGTTATCGTGTTCACATGAACGCGGACAGACTTCCCGTGGACGGATTTTGTCTAAAATTTGACAGAAACCTACAATTTATGTCTAAAGATCACATACCAAATTTCATTCCTGTAGCTCTAATAGTTTTCGAGTTATCGTGTTCACAAACACACAGATATAATTCCAAAATTGTGTTTTTCGGACTCAGGGAGGTCTAAAACGTGGACATTCATAAAAATCTCGAGTTCGAGTTTTTTGACGATTACAATACTTTTTCTTTGTTTACTTCTTTATACGAGAAAGTAGAATTATATATATATATATATTTAACAAAAAGTATTGTGCAGAATTTCATTTCAGCAAATTTATTATGAAAAAAACTCCTAAAACATTCTCAATTTTAAGTAAATGTGGTGTAATGTTACATATCATTCATAATTGTAAAGCCTGAAATTATGATGCAAGAACAATATACTATCAGAATTTTCAGGAAAAAGTGTGTTCCGTTTGGTTTCTTTTTTATTACCAGATACAGAAAATGAGGTTCGCTATATATTGTGCTTGCAGCAGCTGACACATATTTTCTTGCTTAATTTGCAAATCTTGGGCAATTTTACGCATTTTTCCACCAATTGAGTGAATACTCCATCCCAGCTCTTAGAAGTTCAATATCAAAATAGCAATTTACTTCTAATAATTTTAGTTTATCCACTTAATTTTCTTCTGTGTTTGTCAATGTCATGATCCGCAATGATGACTCTTTTATTTCTGTGAAGCAATCCCAAAATGAAGAGGGTTTCTCACTTATTGTTATCGGAATTAGGATATTTTAAAATATTACAAAAATGCATTGAGATATTAACTTTTTATTTAAAATTAGAGAAATATTTATTTTCAATCAGCAGTGATATGTTTTTAAGAAGTTGATATTCGGCCAAATCACTATTCGTTACATCCCTAGTATAGAAACGTCAACTATTTAATAAACATTACAGAATTTCAGGGCATTGAAATTCTACAATAGTTTTTAACTCTTTTCAAGACAGATATATATATATATATATATAATTTTAGTTTAAAAAATGAAAACACAAGGAATTGAAAAATATAGAAATTCAGTTTAAGAGCACAATACTAAGATAATAAATATTTCAAAATATGTTATCTTCAAAATGCAGTCAGCTTTTGGAAATATAAGATTTAAACAGAATACTGATGAATACATAACATTATGAAAAAAAGACACAGCATTACATACATGAATAGCACACACATACATGAAAAAAGAAACCGCAGAAGATTTCTAAAGAAGCTAAACTTCCAATGAAGCTTTTAATCAAGTTATTAAGGTAAATTGCAAATTTAAGACGCAATAAGAAGAAAAATGACACGAATCATTGAAAAGTTATTCTTTATTACAAAATGAAAGCAGCGATGATCACAAATTGATTCCGTAAATAAAATAAGCAGATGTTTGCACTATATTTCACACTTTACATTAAGCAGAATGCACTTTCAAACCATCCTTATATCGAACAATTTTCGATTTTTTTCTTCCTTTTGCAAGATAATGTTAAAATTTCCACACACCACACATTTAAGTTATAATAAATAATTTACTTAAAACTTAAATGTGTAATAAATATCTAAATCCACACTATAATTAAAATGAATTTAATAACTGCGAATTTTTTTATTAAGTAAGCATTCCATGCAAAGGAAGAAAAAAATAGAGAAACGTGACACTATCGTTTATGGAATTATAAGTCAATAATAAAAAGTTCTGCAATTTCCATAAAATCTTTAAAATGATTTTAAAGTGCATCGTTAATATTTTTGTTAAATGATTCGTATTGCAAAATACAAGTGGTAGTTTTGGATTAATTCAATCACACACATACCAAGCCTAATTAATCGAAACGTTCAATTTAAAAATACATTTTATTTCAAATGCAGTTGTAAAAATTAGGAAGACACGTTAAACATCATAAAACGTTAATACAAAGTGAACATTATTCTGAAAAAAAATCACAATTCATATTTCTCGAACAAGCCAAAGTACATATTGTTTATATTCTTCCACAAATTATTATTTAATATTAAAATCCAAATTAAGAAGGCAAAAAATAGTAAAATAGTGCACGTGTAAAAGACAGTTTTATGTTTTCCTACTGAAAACATTAAAAGCAATTTTTTAAATGTCTAATGAGAAGTTTCAAATAATGAGAAAAGAAAAGAAAAAAAAGAAAGAATGATGAAGTGAATAAATAAACGTCATCAAATTTACACTGCCTACCTCCCGCCAAATATATATATATATATATATATCGCAGAACATCTGCGCATTGGCGTGTGGTTTCTCTTTCGTATGCGTCAGTTAATGAATTCTTCTGAAAAAACACTTTACTGCACATCCAGTGATGTAAAATATCCAGGTATCTATTTTTAAGGGTAAATACCCTGGGTATTTACCCGGGTAAATACCCAAAATGGGTATTTACCTGGGTATTTATTCTTCAATTACCGCATTCATATAAAACACGGTACTGGTGTGAAATATGATGTCTCTATATGATATAAATATGTATAGAATATATATTGAGCCTAAGGTAAAGTAAAAAAGAAGAAAACTAGTAATATATGAACATTTTAAATTCTATAAAAACTAAAAAAATGATTCAGAAAAAACAAAAACGCAATACTATATCATGGACCTTACGTGGCTTAAATATCAATCCTTTCTTAAACTCAACTAAATTTCCAAAAAAAGAAAATGTTGAGTTTGGTTTTAAAATGATAAAGAGCTGATAAAAGAAACTAAAATGAAAGTACAATTGTTTATAATTCTTTTTCGGTTTAATTTGTCAAAGTACCAAACATTGCTGATAAGTTAGGAGATATTTCAGTTCTAACGGTTTTTAAAAGTGAATTATTTTGAAAGTAATATTCACTCATATTACTTTCAACAAAGGTAAGTTATTTTTGTAACAAGATTTCAGCAACAAGAAATGCGAATTTTTTGTTGCTGAATCTGTTGTATTATTTGACGGTATAGTAGACACTCACATACAGTTTCCTGGCTGGACGGATTCACCTGGATCATGAACATCCATACTTAAATGTTCTTAAAACTCTAAATTTGATGTAAGTGTCATGGTTGGATTCTGAGTAAAAGAAAATTCATTAGCTATTTTATCCTTTCAAAACCTTTTTTAATCCACCAAGACTTTTGAAATATTTTTTTGTGTGTGTTTCTCCATTTTGCTTACATTGGCAAGTTTGTACTCAACATTACAGTACTTTCATTGGATACTTTTATCCTTCTTAACATTAAAAGCTCCAAGTAGGTAACTTTTTCCCTTTGCTTTTTTTTACTTTTTAACGTAACATTAACAGTAATATTAATATATATAGAAGTAAATGACTAACTATTCACTAAATCAAAACAAGAATAAAAGACTTCCTGAATGGCAATGTGAGAAAATTATGAATCACAAGATTCACTAGCGCTGTCTGTCTCTACTAATAATACATAAAAGAGAATGTTTGTGTATTGGCGCTCTACAGGACAGACCGCTAGGCCTACAGCAACGAAATTTGGCACAAGCATACTCTGGAGCGTGGGAATTAGCACCTAGTAACCGTTTTTTAAAATTTGATTAGAATTTTAATTAATTAAAAAATAAGCGAAATTTTGGAGTTTTTCCTTAATAACTTCCGAAAATATAACAACACAAAAATTATTTTTACACCATCTGAAAATTTAAAAACTTATCTTTTCAATGATATCAATTAAGTTTTCATTCGATTTTTTTACTTTATCGTATACGAAGTATACAAAGAAAAAGTATTGTATCGTCAAAAAATTCGAACTCGAGATTTCGACGAATCTCCACGTTTTAGACCTTCCTGAGTCCGAAAAACACAATTTTGGAATTATGTCTGTCTGTCTGTGAACACGATAATTCGAAAACTATTAGAGCTACGGGGATGAAATTTAGTATGTGGTCTTTAAACCTAATTTGTAGGTTTCTATCAAATTTTGGACAAAATCCGTCAACGGGAAGTCTGTCTATCTGTATGTCCGCTATCATGTGAACACTATAACTCAAAAACTTGAATAGCTAGATGGATAAAATTTGGTACACATTTTTATCATCAGGATTGTAGGTCCGTATAAAATTTTGGGCCAAATCCGTCAAAAAGAGGCGTTCAAATTGCATATTCAATTTCTTTTAATCCGATTCTCATGCGCATGAGCACTGGTAGCAATCTGTTATTGTTGTAAATTTTATTTACAACAATAAATAATGTTTTCAAACATAAATTGTAACAATTTTTTTATTGTTGTAAATAAAATTCAAACCGATCTCATTATTTCAGCAAATCTTTTATTCACGCGCTTTTGCAATTGTTACGGTTGTGGTAGTATAAATTGTTTTCTTGGGAATTCAATTCCAAAGCAGAATTTTCGCTTTAGTATTCATTGCATTGCCTATTTTATCGCACTGCTTCAAAGTAATATTTTTTTGAAACGTGGCAACAGATATTTGATTTCAGGTTCGTTTGTTTGTTTCACTTTCTCGTATACGAAGAGAAAGTATTGTAATCGTCAAAAAAATTCGAACTCGAGATTTTGACGAATCTCCACTTAGAAAGTGTACGAGAAAGTTTAGGGGAGACTATTCCCGCTGGTTTTCTCTAATTTTAATAAATTTAAAAAAATATTTTTTACCATTCATTGTTACAATGAAATTCAAACATTTTCATTGTTTAAACAAATACTTAATTGCATGTTTCTCTTCCATTGTTGAAAGTTAATATAATATTCTATTGGATTTTCTTTTTTTTTATTTGATCAATTTTTCTGTGAAATCTGTAAAGAAAGTCCTCAAGATAGTAAGTATATAAAGAAATAAATGCAGTAAACTGAACGATTATGGATGCTATGTTTAAGTTCATTTTATCAGCATATTTTAAGCCAATTAACACGCTGCTGGACGTAAAACGTGAATGGTATTTCGATGTTGAAATAAATTTGTTAAATTAAAATTCGCATCGATTATGTACAATTAGATGTATCTTGACACGAACAGTTACTTGACTCCATTAGGGACTTTCAAATAGACAAAGAATAAACAAGTGCAAGACTACGTAAAGAACGTGGGTTAAATCTCTATCGCAATTTGAAGTTTAAAGTTACTTTGTCAAGGGAATCGTGAATATTAAACTATGCATAAGAGAGTCAGTTGAAATTATATTCCCGGCGAACAAACTGGTCGCCGAAGGTGGCTAGTATAAGATAAAAGCCGTTATAAATAATTATTCTATTGTAAGTGTCAAAGTTTCAAACAGTAAAAACTAAATTATCCTCCGATCCCGTTTAAATTTTAGAATACTTTATTCTGAATCCTGATAGCAATTGGTTTTTGTTTATATAATTTAGTCAAAGCTTTAATTTTAAAATTTTATAACTATATATTATGTATATAAATTTTATATGTTTGATTTTGAATCGCCATTCGCATTTTTTTTTACAAAACACTCAGTTTAGCGGGACATATTTATTTTTTTATTTCTTTTTGAATCATCATTCGCAAATACCTTTTTTTTTTTAAAAAAAAAATACCAGTTTTGGGATATTTATAATTTTTATATTTCATTTTGAATCAACATTCAGAGATGCATTTTGCACCCACCCCACATCACTGTGCACACCTTACAGATATACGGTTTGTCTTTCGTGTGCGTCAGTCAATATTTTCTTAAATTTCCCTGTTGAGAGAAAACGCTTTTATCTCGCATGAAAACAATGTCTCTCGCTTTACTGGCAGGCATGTGGTTTCTCTTTCGCATGCGTCAATAAATATCTCCCTAAATTTTGCTGCTGAGAAAATGAATTACTGCACATCCCACAGGCATATGGTTTCTCTTTCGTGTGCGTCATTAAATGTTTTTTTTTTTTAAATCTCCTCGATGAGAAAACGCTTTACAGCACATCTCGCAGGCACATGGTTTCTCTTTCGTGTGCATCAGGAAATGTCTCCTTAAATGATTCTGCTGAGAAAAAGCTTTACTGCATATCTCGCAAGCATGTAGTCTCTCCTTCGTATGTGTCAGTAAATGTCTCTTTAAATCTTTCTGCTAAGAAAATGCTTGACTGCATTTCGTGGATAGTTTTTAGAAATTTTAGATCGAGATAGAGTACAGATATGATTTAATGTAGTCTAAAGATGTGCAAGCTTTTTAATTTCACTTTAAATTTGAAAATTTAATGAAAAAACGTTCGTTTAAAATATAGCAAAAAAATAATAAAAATAATGTGCAAAATATTAAAATAATGTGCGAAAAGTGGTTTCATTTACCTGGCTTGGATTTAGACATCATGAAAAATCTAAAATCAGACAGATAAAGAGGAATGCAAGACTTTACAGAGCGAAATCCGAAGGCTCACTGAAACGAGTTTGAAAGACACATTCGCATAGGCTTATGATATCCCATGACATAATCCTTAGTCTATGCACATTCCCCAACTTCACCTCCATGAACCTTCCCAAGACTGCGTATTTATACAAACCAATTTGTGGCTTTCATGGTTCCAAACGGTTCTCTACCGACACACAAAGAAAATAAACCCATTTGCCTACCTCGAAATTTTGATTTTTGTTATGTTACAAACCGAAACTTGACTACTGAGCAACGGTGAAAACAAAATGATTCCGAGAACGAAGTAGATAAATGTTTGCATTGTATTTCACATTTTGCATTAAGCAGCAGATGAAATTAAGCAAAAAAGCAAGGATCATACTGATGTCGAATAATTTTCGAACCTTGTTTTTTCTTTAGCAAAACAATATACAATTTCTCATACACACAAACCTTACCTTTCAATATATCTCTAAATGAACATTATAATTAAATTAATTCATAACCTGCAAATTGATTTATTAAGCAAGCAGTTTATTTTTTAAAAAGATAAAATAGCGAAATATTATACTTTTCTTCACGGAATTAAATACCAATTATAAGAAATTCCGTAATTTCGATAAAATATTAAATTATTGTGTCTTAAAATCACATTTAACTACTCGTCGACACTGTTTTCGTAAAAGATAGTTTTGTCTTATAAATTTCAATTACACACACACTAAGTATAAAATAATAATTGCTTGACTTAAATGCATTTTAAATCAAATGAAAAATTAGAAAGTAGGAAGCCCAGCTAAAAAAAATCATAACTAAAACAGAGATGAACGGAATAAGACTTTAATAATAATAATAATAATAATAATAATAATAATAAGTACATTATGCTACAATGCATAAAAACATTTCAGAATTCAGTATTTCTCTTACGAACATGTCAACGCATATATAAGATTATATTCTTGAGTAAAATATTATTTTACGTTAAAATCCAAATTAAGAAGAAAATAATAATAATAAAAACAATTGAACATATAAAACTGTTTATTTTTTCACAATGAGAACATTAAAATCTGTTTCAATTTAATACTTATTGAGAAATTTTAAATAATAAGAAAACATCAAAAGATAAAGAATAATGCAATTAATAAACAAACACAATGAAAAAAATATTTAAAAATAGATTTTGACTATTTTTTATAAAATGAAGCATTTTTGTTTTAGTCTAAAATTCACACACCTAAAAATTTCTTCACATATGCATTAAAGTCTCTTTAAATAGATATTCAGAGAAAATCCTTTACTGGAAAAATTCGTATGTTTTCTCTTTGGTAAACGTCAATAAGCGTGTCATGAAGTTTTTTCTTTCAAAAAAAAATATTTAAAACCGAAGTAACAATTGTATGGTTCATTTTTGTACTTGTCAATATATGTTTCTTTAAATTAGCATTCAAAGAAACTGGTTATTCAAATAAGTCACAAATGTACAGTTTTCTTTTCATATGAACCAGAAAATGATACTTCGGTCTTGATCAAGAACGGTCTACTACATAAATTTCACGATATGGTTTCGTTTATCTATGAGCCAGTAAATATTTTTTTTAAAATTTCCATCCTCCGAAAACATTTTACTGCAAATGAAACATGAACATGTTTTCTCTTTCATGTAAATCGGCAAATGACTGTCCAAATTATTTTGCAGAGTAAACTCATTTCTATACATCTCGAAGACAACCTTTTCGTATTCGTAAATAAATATTTCTTTAAATCTCATGAAGGATAAAAAGGTTCACTGCACATTTTAAAAGTATATGGATTGCTTTCAGTATGCGTAAATAATCTTATAAATCTGACTGCTGAGGAAAATCGTCAAGACATAGCTCGCAGGTGCACAGTCTTTCATTCATACTCCTCAATAAATGTCTGTGTAAATTGAATTAATAAGAGAATGCTATATTTGCAAGTATAAAAAAAAACGGTTTCTTTTTCATATGCATTAATAAATGTATCCTTAAATTTCTGTGCAGAGAAAACGCTTTCATGTTGTTTGCAAAAGCATATATTCAAACATGGGATACATATGATTCCTATATATCAGTTAATGTTTCTTTAAATCTCCTTTCCGGAAAGAATATTCCTTGCACAATTCAAAACCATAAGATTTCGTTTCCAAATGTGTCAGCAAACGTCCCATTAAATATTGCCCACACGAAAAACGCTTTCCTCCAGATTTAGCAGTTGTGCGGTTTTTTCATTTGTATGTGACAGTAAATGTCTTCTTAAATCTCCTAGCGAAGAAAACGCCTTACTATACATCTCGCAGGCATAAGGTTTCTCTGTCGTATGCGTTAGTAAATGACTTTTTAAATTGCTTTACTGAGAAAACGCTTTACTGCATATCTTACAGACATACAGTTTCTCTTTCGTATGCACCAGTAAATGTTTTCTTAAATTCCCAAGCTCAGATGACTGTTTACTGCACACCCCAAA